>VZUA01022937.1:19008-33325 GCA_013401035.1 Horornis vulcanius | reverse complement strand
TTTTTGTTTTTGTTTTTGTTTTAAGCTCTATAGACATTTTCTGTCATGTGTCACCCTGCCCTGAAAAGCTTTTGAGATCAGGCAGTAGAGGTTTCTTTTTGCAAGTTGTACAAGTTTGTTTCTTCTCTGTACTGAAGGAGTTATCTTTTCTGGNGCATGGTCATCTTAAGCGTGTAATCTATTTAGAGTGTTCCTTGCTCTTGTATGTCTTCTCCTCCTTGTGCTTGTTCATACAGGCTGCCTGTGGCGAGATGCCTGTGCTTCAAATCACACTGGGAGCATTTTTTCCTCTGTAGTGCTCGTGCAATTTGTGCTTATCCTCCCTCACATTGCCTTCCACATGAGGGGAGAAGAACAGTAGTACACTCAGTTTCTGAATTTCTTGGCTGATGAAGGTCATCAGTTGGAACCTGTGAGGGTGGTGTCTCCTGAGGTTCAGGGCTTTTGCTGAAGCTTCACAGTGACCCTGTGTGGATGGGTCTGGAATCTTCATCACAGGGGATGCCCATGGCACTCTCTGCCTCACCTCCCTGTTTCTGCTCTTGCTGTGGTGCATCTGCAGTGTGGTGGTCCTTCTTCCAGCATGAGGATGCTGGGTTATAGGATATCAGAAGTTCAGGAATCTTCCTGTGTTGTTACCCCTAGGGCCATTTGCCAGTTGGGATGTAGCCTTCAAGTTGCTTTTTGAAAAACCTTGTGGTAGAATGTTTGGATTTCTCTGATGTGTGGCTGTTGAGTGATACACTGATTTTAAAATCTAAAACCCCGTTTTGGCTTTACAGAAATGATCCAGAAAATATTACTGTGGTGTTGAGTGGCTCTTGTCTTCCTTAGAGGATAGTGTTCAACTTATTTTCTTTTTGCTAATTTCAAAATTATTTTTAAGGCTAAAACTGTCTTTTTCTAATCACAGAATAACATCTTGTGACAATAAACAGATTAACATCGTGACCAGCCGAAAGCCTGGCTCCATAGTAGGAAGAAACCAACATAACTGGAACATCTTTACAGGAAGTGAGATAATTACTGAATAAAGCTAGGTAGGTGCTTTTGAGGGATTGAGCATTCCCGATGGTCAGGGCTGGATTTCAGCTTATGCAGTGCAGCTGTGGAACAGCAGAGGGTACTGTTGGTGCAAGATAAAAAATGAGGTTTTTCACACCAAGCTTGGAATTTTTTTTTTTGCTCCTAATATGTTGTTCATTGAAACTGTTGACATGTTATTAGTTGTTGTTAGATCATTGCCTCATCTTCATAACATGCATTTATGGATTTACTAAGTAGTTGTGTGGAGAACTCCTCAATTAAGTATGAATGTTTTCTCATTAGTTTTGCTGTCACAAAAAGTGCTTCGAAGATGTGTGCTCTGATACAACTTGTTTGTTCTTCAGTGTTGTGGAAGGACTGTTCCTTCTTTGTTCTAGACTGAGGAGTTGATTATGCTGGAACTTTCCAGAGAAGTTTTCTTCTGGAGATAAAGTAAAAAAATCAGTAAAGATTTGGGGACAAAATTGCAATTATTCCATCTCTTGTTGGACAGCCCTACTCCCTCCTCTGTTTTATTTACCACATTCTTGCACAGTCTCTGGCTGCTGTTCATCAGAGTTGTTTTATTTGAATGTCAACAGGTGGGCTGTTATTTAAGACCCACTTTTAAGGAATGTTACCGCTTTGCCAGGGATCATTTCAGTTCTCTGAAAAGGACCTGAGCTTTCCAAATCTAAGTTTCTGAGAGTACAGTTACATAGTGTGTTTATTTTTGTGGTAAATCTGCTCTAGGTGACTACATAGTAGCATTTTTAAGGACTATTTTTGGTGACTTTTGTCCCATACTTTTTCAGTGATCCAATTTACCATCTCCCCTCACCCTGTGAGCAGTGGTCATGGCACAGCTGGGGGCAGTAGCAGTGATGTGCTGGGCCACACAGGGTGTGAAAGTTTCCTAAATTTTGCTTTGTTGCCGAAGTATCCTGTGTGGCCTTGAGGTTGGTATTACTTTGGGATTGGAATTGGTAATCCTGGAAGTGAGACACCTTCAGTTTGGTCATTGCTATGTTCTGGTTCTACTGTAATGTACTTATGCTCTTGGAAATGTTTTCAAACTGAGAGTGTAGGTTTAGACTGAATATTAAGAAGAAATTATTTACTGTGAGGGTGGTGAGGCACTGGAAGAGGGTGCCCAGAGAAGTTGTGGCTGCCTCATTTCTGGAAGTTTTGAAGTTGGACAGGGATTTGAGCAGCCTGGTCTAGTGGAAGCTGTCCCTGCCCATGGCAGGGTGTTGGAACTAGATGGTTTCCAAATCAATTCATTCTGTGATTCCATGGAATTCTTGTCCAGGCTTATTTGATATTAAGTTGGCAAAAAAAACCCACCTACTTTGTGAGTGAAATTTTCTGCTTTGCAAAGTGATCTAAGTCATGGTGTCAGAAGACACCCCTTGTAGGTACAAGATATAGTAGGTGTAGTAGCAAACTCACTGAAGCACTTTATGTGCTGAGTCTCATCATGGTTTGTCCTCATGGATAATTTTACAGGTACTACAGTGTGATTTCACTGAGACAAGACCTTATGTAGACAGGCTTGAAAAAGAAAAAATATTCCTAGGCTGCAATAACTGTTTTCCCAATCTGTCTTCATTCTTCAGCATGTTTCTGGGGTGGTAGGTAGCATTTAGTGATGGAGTCTGTTGGGAGCAGAAAATGAGATGCCTGGTAGGGGTAGAGCTACAGTGGAGGAGGAGTGGATAGAAAGGTATTTTTGTGTTTCTGGGCTTTGGCTACAGGAAACACTGCTAGCACTGGCTATAACTGTGTTTTCAACCATCACTAGCATTCTTTGTGCTTCATTCCTAACCCTTATTTCTACAGCTTACCTTGACCCAGCTATTTCTGTTTGACTGATGGCATAGCAAACAATGCCAGCCTACTGCAAAATAGCAGAAACCAAAATGGAAAGGTCCCTGCCAGTTTACCCTTTCAGCAGGGAAGTCCTTGTGATGGCTCAAAGGAGGAGGCCTTGGGGAATGGGCTGTTTGGGGCTCTGGTGGGAAGCTGTGCCTTCTGTGACATCACTATGTAAATTTTCACTTAGCAGAATGCAGGGCATTAATACCCACCTGCTTGAAATCTTCTGAGAGTTGAAATTTGATTGGGGGAATTTGTCAGTGCAGGGCATTTCAGTCATGTTGAATATGTTGAACAACTGTAAAGAAACTGCCCAGATGCTTCTAGCTTAATAGCTGGCCAAAACACTCCAGTGTACACATTGTATTTAACTGGCTGCTCCTCTTGTGAAAGCCAGTAGTAAAACCCAGTTTATTTTGGGTAATAATCATGATCTCAGCAGGATCATTGGATTTCCACTCCAGGACTCAAATAGTAGCCATTAACAATATATTTCATTGTACTGGGAAGGAAATTCTTTGTCTGTGAGCCCTAACCTTGTAGTTACTAGATTTACCCTGTGGTCTATTTGGGATAAATTGCGTTCTCACTTTTTAAGGCATTGTTAAGAATTTTTGCCTGGCATAGTATTACCAGCAGACTGGAAAGTTTGTCTTTTTTTGCAGTTGATTCTTCTGCATTTGGTTTGTTTGAAGCAGTCTCAATTGAGGGGCAGTACTTGCACTAAAATCCTAAGGAGCAATACTTATTTAGAGCACAAGGGTGTTTCACAGAGTCGCAAAATAATGGTTAACTAGGAGACACACCCATAGTACAGATGTGGTTTTTTTCCTTAGGTTTAAACAGAATTTCCTGCTTTTCAGTTTGTTCACATTGCTTGCTGTCCTTTCACTGGGCACCTCACCTCTGAGCCCATCTCTGCCTTCTTTAATCCTTCCCATCAGGTTACGTTACTGAGATCCTCCTGAGCCTTCTCTGCTCAAGGCTGAACAATCCCAGCTCTCTCAGCCTCCCCTCGTGGCAGATGCCCCAATCCTTTAATCATCTTAGCTCCCTGGATTTGTTCCAATGTGTCTCTGTAGAGGGGAGCCCAGCAGTGCCCCAGCCTTGCAACAGAGCCCCCCTGGTGCTGAGCCAGGGGAAGGGTCCCCCCACCCTGGGGGCTGTTGTCTGCCTTTGTGACCAGGGCATGTTGCTGGCTTGGTTCAGCTGCTCCACCCGGATTCCCAGGTCCTTCTCTGCAAAGCTGCTTTCCAGTAGGTTGGCAGCCAGCCTGTAGGGCATAGTTATTCCTCTCCAGGAGCAGGACTTTGCATTTTTCTTTGCTGAACTTCATGAGATCTGCCTGCCCATTTCTCCAGGCCTTTTCCATATTTTTTTCTTGGCAGGAAACCCACATTTTCCCTACTCTTCTTTTTACTGCTCAATTGCTTGTAGAAGCACTTCTTGTCCCTGATTGTTTTCAGCCCCAGGCAGGATTTGACCTTCCCAGGTCTGTCTTTGCACACTAGGGCAGTGTCTCTACATTCATCCCTGCTCACCTGACCCTGCTCCCACCTCTTGTGTGCATTCTTTTTATATTTGAGTATTGTCAAAAGCTCCTTGTTGATCCATGTGTGTCTCTTGGTACCATTGTTTGATTTTCTGCACATTGGCTCTATGATTCTTGAGCGTGGTGGAGGTCACGCTTCAAAATGAGCACACTTTCCTGCACTGGTCTTCTCCCAAGGCCCGTGTCCTGGGGGTTTTTCTGAAGCTGGTCCCTGAATTCTGCTCTCGTGAAGCCAAAACTTATGATCCTGCAACTTTCATTGTTTCCTTTGCCTTTGTTCAGACTTAAGGCCTGGTTCCTGGCAACTTCCCTGGCTTTAGTGTCAGCAATCTGTATTTATTGGTGTTGGCCAGATTAGTGTTTTAATCTGAACTGGTGTCTGTATCAGGTACTCATACCTTGAGTGAACCAGACAGACCAGGTGTGGGTACGTGCTAAGTGTNTTTTTTTTTTTTTTTTTTGCATGTTCTTGACTTATATTTACTAATCCATCTGTTCCTTATGTATGTTGATCTCATGTACCAGTGCTGGTACTGATGCCATTAGTGTCTCCCACACCAATTGCTGGTCATAGATTTACCTTAGAAAAAAAATTTCCATATAGTTAGATCTCATTAAAATTACTCCCTTGTTAGACCCTTTCTCATTCCCTTAATGGGGCTTAAATTTGCACATTCTGGCCATACCTTGGATTGTTCTGACATCATGGTATAACCCAAAGCATTTCTTCATGGTAAACCTGCCCTATCCTATATGTATCCACAAAAGAAAAGCTGCACAACTAGGCTAGAAATTATATACGCTGTTCTGTTTGTTACAGCTCCAAAATCTCAATATCCATGTGTTCATTTAAAAGTTTCATGTATCATGGGTATGGCCAAGGTATGATGGGATTCTGGCAAGTGATCTATCTGCTTTTTCAGGAGTGGTTTTCTCAGTGGAATTTATCCAATACCATTCCTCAAGTTCTGCATCTTCTCCCAATCACCCCATTATCTGTAAGCAGTGTCTCCAGTTACCTGTAAGCAGTGGCTGTACCAGATGATTTTAAAGAAGAGTGGATACACAGCTCTACAATGCTGTACCTCAGACAGATCCTAGTTAGTATCAAGTATCCTGGTTATCACAGATGGTGAAATGCTGGCAAAAATGCTTGCAGAGTGATTTGGGAATGCTCTGCTTGCTGTCAGTCACTACTGCCAAATTAGCTTAATTAAAACCAGCTGTGGGAAAGTGCTCTGCTGCAACTGATAACTTTATTTCCTTCTCTGAAGTCTTGTGGACTTGGGGCTGGTGATAACGAGCTGCTTGGATGCAGTGAGGATCTTAAAGTGTTTGCAGTTCTCTTACATATGTGCAATTTTGAAGTTGGCCCTAAATCCTGCTTTTGGCTTGTGTTTCTCCATATGGAGTCCTTGGCCTTGAGATGCCAAGGAGGTTTGTGTATGCCTTGAATAGCATCTAGTATGGTTAGTGTTGCCATTTCTTGATTTAGTTTGGGAGAGTTGGTGGGCATGTTTGTTTTAATATGGTTTAAAAGGAATGTCAAGGTTATCCAGCCTGAGAAAGTCACTCTTTTATTAAAGTTTTAAAACCTCATAAAACCTAAGAACCTCTTCCTCTTCAATCAGTCCCTGACGTAGAAACCCAACAGCTTAAGCCATTCAACACAGTTTGCCTTTTCTGAGTGACTAGCAGGCCTTTGTGTTTTGTGAGCTGGTGTTTCAGACTTCTGCAATATTCTTTATTTGTAGAATGCCCTACTTATTGCTATCTCCCTTCCCTTAATCCTCTTCTTTCACCTGCTCAGTTGTGCAGGCAATTTCATAGTCAAATTTAGGGCCAAAAAGTTGCCAACATTGATGACTTTTCACAAACCAAGAAAAGGCCTTTTTCCATTTCTGAATTGATCCCAGACCTGCCAACATCAAGCTGTTGGGGTTTTTTGCCAGTCAAATGAAGTTGTGTTAGATGAGGCAGCTGTTTTAGAATAAGGTTAATAAAATGACTGTTGCCTTTTATAACGAGTTCTGCTAGTAGAGTAATCCAGAATTGGTGAAACTAAAATTTGTGAATCCCAGTGAGCCTGTGAAATCCTGGCTGGAAGCATACTTCAGCAGGTGGCTGGAAATGCTAATAAGGAATGGAGTCTGTACTGGAGTGCTGTGGAAGTTTTGTCTTTTTGAGATTACAGTAGATTTTCTTTGTGGAAATTGATTTAGAAAGGGAGTTGTTCTTGGCATCTCTCTATTTCTGAAGTTTCAGCTTTTGGTGAAGTAGAGTTGACAGTTTCACAGAATCTTCAACAACAACAAAAAAATCAATGCTTCAGTGATACTGCTACGCTAGATGCTGGATTACTGTTCTGAAGCAAGCTTATCCCTTGTCTTGATATTTTCATTAAAGTAGTCCATTTATGTGGGTTGGGGGTTTTTTCCATTTTTGGGGTGGGTTTTCTTGTTTAGCTTTGTTTTCTACAGGTGTTTTGATTGCTTGTTGCAAAGACACAAGAGACTCTTGCTTTCCTGAATAGGGTCACCCAGTATGTTTGGATGCAGTGTAGTTCTCTCCAGTTCTCTGGTATTTTACTGCCTATTCCAGTTTTGCACACAAGCTCTATGTCACTGTAACCTTCAGTCTGATTGACAAGGAGCTTTTTGATAGAATTTATCCATGGGCAGTAAAAGGTCTTGTGGCTGGAGGTGAGACTGGCATCTTTTTTTTTTTTTTGTCCTTTTCCCACTTAGAAGAGTGGCTGCTGACATTTAGTCGCTGCTGACTTCGAAACTATCCTTGGAGTTATTTGTTTTAAAAAGGCTTGCTTGCTTTGTGAAACACTTCAGGGAGGTGCTCAGCAGTTTAATTCCATTGATCCTAGACTGGAACCAATGTTTCTTCTTATTTAACCTTCTGGGTGCCTTGGAATTATTTTAATGCTTTTTTTTGGTTGGTTGTTTTTTTGGATTTTTTTCCCTCACTGGCTTGTTTCTCTGCCAAGTGCTAATTTAAAGGGATTCATTGTATTTTTCTATGTGGTATGATAGGAGGAACACTTTTCCTTTAGATTGTCTCCAGCTGTATTTGTCCAGGGCTTGGGTGATGTGTGTGGTGATCAACTTCCACTTCTGCAGCTGTTATTTCAATAAGTTTTTCATTGTTCTGCAATTTCTGCACGTAGAAATGAGGCACTACTGACAATATTTAGTGCATCCCTGGGATATTTTTCTTACATTTTGATGAACTTTTTTAAAAATTAAAATTAAACTCTTCTGTAAAAGAAGATAATAGGAAATGAGAATATATGCACTGTTCAGTTACTGTGGTTTTGTTTTGGAGGCTTTTATTAGTTTGGTTTTTTTCCTCTGAGTATAGGTGCTTTCATAGTCAAGCATAGTCAAGATACTCTGGGAACACCTTTATTTCAGATTTGCTTGTATCAGTGTTTGGTTTAGGACGTGAAGGCTTTTGTGTAGGCACAATGCCCTTTGTAGACCAGTTAGTGTGTTTGCAAGGTAAAGACAAGATGCTCCTCAAGCCAGTCAGCTTGGGAAGAACTTATGCTCCATACCTCTCTGTGTATGTCCACTACCTATCAAATCACATACTGTGTAGGACCTCTCAAATCAAATTTTAGTTTGGAAGTTTTAGCACGTTTTGGAAACTTACGAAGTTTTAGGATTTGATGGGCCAGAAATATCTTCAAATTTTGTAATCAGTTGTGGGGATGCTGTTAAGCAAGTTCCCACAAACTTTCCCCTGACCCCAAACTGCAAAACACATGAGTGAAAAGTGGATCCAGCAGACTTTGTTCAGCATCACCTTTCATGTTAATAAGTGATCTAGGTGCTTGCAATGCAAAAGAAATTCAAGTGCAGTCATTTTCTAGACAAGATGCCTCTAAAGCACTTGTATTCAGGAGATGTTTTATGCTTATACCTTGTACCTTACTCCTTCCTGTGATTTGTTTGTGTTCCCATCAGAGACAGGAGAGATGACAAATCTCACTGTAAAACTCTACATAGGATCTTGCTGGCAGTTATTGTGGTAGTTGGGCCAGATATTGTGTGCTTTAAGGTTTTGGGAAGCTTTTGACCACTGGTTAAATATCATAAGCTGTAGATCATTTTGAAACAAACTCAAAAACGTGAATTTTCTGATGGAAGTATTTGTACTTCTGCTTTTGAGAAAGGAGGGGTTCCTGAGAGTTATGTTGGGAAAGAAAAAGATTTTTGTACGTGAGAGAAAGGGAGGAAAAAATAGAGTGGCTCCAGCAGGCGTAAAACCAAGACCAGTCTATTAAAATAGTTGTTGTCCTGATTGTCAGTAATTGTATGTAGACATCTTCATTTATGTAAACCAGAAAATAATGTGCATCAGTCTTTCAGAGTTCTCTGACAGTTGTGTGAATATATGTAAGTTTGAGACACAAACTGTGTTTTATTAAGGTAAAAGCCCATGTCCATATTTAGAAAAAGTGCTAGAAGACTAAAGCAATTTATTTCAAATGATAAATGCTTTGTGTTTTATAGTATCTAAGCTAACAATATATACTTTTTTTGCAGTATGAAAATACAGAATTAATTTTCTCTGTGCAGTGTAATTCCCCAACTGCCAGTACCCATTTTCTGTCTTGCCACATAGATTGTTATCTTCAAAGAGAGAAATTGTACTGTTTCGTAATTTATTGCATGTTCCTCTATGGAATTTGGGAGTATGACCGGCTGTCCCACAGTAATAATTGAAACCAAAGTATGAGGTTTGGCTTAGGAGATAATGAGCTCCTTAAAATACTGAGAATCTGTTTGGGATTAGCTATAAAGGATTTCTCATTGTCAAGAAAAGAACCTCTTGGATACCAGCTTTATTGGTAGAGTTTGGCCTGGATGTTTTTGTGACTTTATGGTAGTTCTGTACCTTCTCTAGAGTTGTGTTTCTCAAAACCAAGTATATCTTCATTGAATGCCTGCAGCACCTTGACCTCCCCTTCTCCTTTGTCTCTGGGAACTGTCCAGCTCTGTTCTGGAAAGTGCAAGGTAAGAAGCAGATGCTGTTTGCCTTCCTCTGGAATAGGGAGCTGTGATGGACATGGAGGAGCTGCATGTCCCTGATGCTCAGTGAAGCACCATGTTGGTCACGGCTCTGCGAAGTTGTGCAGCAGATTCAAATAAATACTGATCTTATGAGCAAAACATACCAGCCCTTCCTACCACCAAACAGTTATTTGGGCGCTGCTGAAGACAATAGCAATGTAATATCCTTCTGAAGCATTTGCCAGCTGGCGCAGGACACCACATCTTTTCATTCCATTCATTCATTGCTGAATAAAGAAAATTGGCATGCTCAGACCATTTTAAAAATACATCTGCTCAGAACATGAGTGTTGTTTCTTGTTCAGTTCGTTTACCACTTCATAACAAACATCCTGATGAAAAAAGAGCAGTGCACAAAACAAGTGTGAAAAGGTTGGTTAGGTTCCATGAAATTCATAAAAATTGCCTAAGGAAGTATTACTACATCTCTCAAGTTCAGTATCACTAAGAGAGCTGTATTTTCAATTAAATGACAGGAAATTGAGAGGTGATAGAGAATGACTTTTCTGTTTACAGTGTAACCAGTAGACCTTGATGCCACATTAAATTCTCCAGACCAGTGATAATACTTTGCTATATCCATTCTTAGCTCTCAAGCCTTTTATCCAAGGGTCTTTGGAAAAAATCAGATTGTTTATTTTTATGGATGAGAAAAAATTTAATCAAAGGACTTGTTCAGGGCTGCATGGGTTATAGCAAATTTACCCCTGTTGGCTGTGATTTAGTTTGCAGAGTCTCACTCAGAGCCAGCTGTGCCTGCCCTCCCTGCAGCAGAGCTTGTGCTGAGCCTCAGCACTCCGTGTCAAGTTTCCCGGTGTGGAAGCTGGCTGGCTCCAGGCTGAAGCACAAAAGGGACCTCATGTCTGGGCAGAGTGGATGGCCAAGGAGTTTGGGTTCAGATCTAAGCCTGGCTGTGAAGTCAGCTGTCAATAAAATGGGTGTTTTGGGTCAGCCACAAGAATGGAGAGAACCTATGGGCCTTCTTTAGTACTGTGTGCTTTGTAAATGGGGATGGTATTTAAAGAGAGAGTGGCTAGAGCAACAATGCAGAAACTTATTAATTTGTGCAATGCATAAGTGAATTACTGTTAAGAATGAGATATTTCCATTATTATGATATCTCTCAATGATGTGTGTTCTCAAATGAGGATGAATCTTCCCTCATAGGTACGTTATGTGAAACAAGCATTGTCCTATTCCCACATCTCCTTACCAAAATAAGTATAGCCAGATGGCACACAGGACAGGCATTCATATTTAGTGCAGCCTTGTTTCAAGACAATTTATTAAACCCAGAGTTTATTGGAAATGTTCTTTACAATCAGATGTTTCCTGTTGCTGAAGATGTGTTCTGTGCTGAGTGACTTTCCCCATAAAGGGACCGAGTTTTGAACTTTGAACCTCGGTCTCCTATCAGCTGCAGACAGCTCTGGACTGAAACTCTGAATGTGTGTTGCTTACCTGAACTTACAGTCCCTTTATTTGCTGCTCACAGCTCTCACATCTGTGATTAGGAAGTGTGCCTGTACTCTGTATGTGTCATCTTTATAGATAATTTCTCATCTTAGATATTGAAAATGCTACAATTATGCTGCTCAAACAGTACACTTGAGATCATAACTCTTTGTGGCATCTAAACCAGGGAGCACTACTGATTGTTTTTCACAGAGTATGTGTGTAGGAGCTGAAATTACCAGTAAGAGTGGTATTATATATGTTTCCTTTGACCTTCACAGATGCTGTGTGGAGCTTAGGTGATGTCTTAATTAGTGCCTTGAGTTTTAAGTGATAAATGATAAATGAGAGTCACTTGGAACGTCCTTGAACTGTGGCACAAAAGATGTTATTGTAGTGACCAGTGCCCTTAACACAGAGCAATCTCACTGTGTTTAGAAAAAAGGTGTCAAGTAGGAAAATCCTTGGCACTACAGAAGACAGAGCTTAGTAAAGCAAAACAGATCAAGCTGGGGGAATGGGTAGCCCTACATTAATGCAAAAGTAGGATAGTTAATAAGTTAGTAGGATGGCATTTGTCATTAAATTGAGTAAATTACTTAGCCCTTCCCTAAATCCGTCTTCACCGTGCAAAACAATGTGTTAAGAAGTGAAGGTTGCCCTGTCAAGGAATTTTTAAGTGCAGGCAGTTTTTACTGAATCTGAGGAAGGCTATTCATGCTTTAGATGTCTAAGTGAGATCTCCAAAACAGAACTGAAATTATTCAGTTCCCTTCAATTCTTCGGATATAAGAATTATCCAATATGTTGCATAGTCATGATAAGAGAGGGTCTTATTCAAAATATTTTTTCTTTGGGGCAGGAGATGTTCTAAGACAGATATTCTTGCCCAATGAATCCCAACAGTAGAATGTTTTTGAGAGTACACTGCTTTTGTGAGCTTCGTTTCCTGACTAGGTGAAACATAAGAATAGTTTTTGTTGTTCTTGATCTCTTTGTCAGCAAGTTATGAAGAGTTTCATGCATTAAATGTTCCTTATCTGGTATGTCACATTCCAGAATATTGATCTCAAATAGAAAATAAGTTTTGATGGCTATTGGGATGTTTGATCCTATGGTTTTCAGTACTCAGCAGAAAAAGGGAGACGAATGACAGACTCTTAAGGATTTTCTTCTTATTCTGTGATAAAAATGAAGCACCTCATTTTTTTTTCATTCTGACTGAATCAAAATTTTGTTAGATAATATTACTGCACTTGCCATCCTCAGGCCAGCTGATGGAGCTCTGCAGGATATCTGGCTTCTGATCAAGCTCTGGAGGTATAAATTACATTAAATGTTATTAAATACACATTGTAGCTCTGTAGGAATCCATCAGAGTATCTGGAGGGCAGGGGTATGGAATGATAGACGTTGATTATGCATATAAGAAAGGAATACAGACCTCAGAGCTTGAGCGTCTGAATAAGGATGTGCCAAATCACTGCCTTATGTTGTGCTGTATTCTTGTATTCCCTGTTTGGCTTGGCCTGTGGAGTGTATTGCTGTAATGGTATGTGGTATTGAGGCTGTGTTAAGCCTTTATTATTAAACTCTTATAACTCCAGTGGGACTGACAGTTTGTGGTTTCTCAGGATGACTTCCAAAGCAGCACGTAATCATGTTGTTTTTCTTGGGGACGTTACTTTATTGCTGAAGTCTGGTTTTGCTTTTTTTTTTTTTCTTTTCTTTTTTAACCCAAAACAATATCCCTCTGCAAAAAAACAGGTAAGAAAAGTCATTGGTTAGGCTTCTTTGGTTTCCAGTAGGTTGAGACAAATATCTGCAAATCCTTACAGGGAGAATCTGTAAAAAGCAATAAAAAGTTAGTGGCTTCTCAGAGGGACTTACTATAAAAATCTTAACTGAAATTTTGAAACAGCACTTAGGTAAACATACAGTTTATGTACGGGTCTTGTTTGAATGTGGATTATATTTGCTTTTCTCATTATGTGTTGCCACTGATTGTATTTTGGTTTGTATGTTGCATTTTCTTCAATGATGAAATCAAAGTAAGGACAGTAATTGCATTGGAAATGAATCCATGTATTTGCTCCTACATGATTTTAAGAACTTGACACAATTGGGCTTTTAAGAGCTGTTTCCATACATCTCTTCAGTGGAGTACCCATGTTGGATGTTTATCTAGTGATGTGCATGGAGTATAAAACTTCAGATGCTTTTCAGCATGGCTTTGTTTGTCTCCTACAAATCTGCACTTTGTTGGTCAGGATCATCACTCATTTGTGAAGATCCAAATCTTTGTATATTCTTCTGTTCAAAAACCAGATTACCAGAAAAGATGCAGCTATCTGTGACAAGTAGCAGTTAAATACTTGCTTGGTGTCCAGAAATGCCCCGAGCTAAGGTGCACAATATATTCAGCAAGATGGATGATTTTATTTGCCTGCCTTGAGGACAGGGGAGTGTGATGCAGTTATCCAGGCCCTGAGAAAGGTAAGGGGTTAGCAACACTTGAGCATCCCTTGCCTTGAAATACAATCACTCCACATACCTGGATGTCTTAGCTGGATTGTGGTGTAAGTGCAGCAATAAATGTAGTCATCACAAATTTGCAGGTGGGGTTTTTTGAGGTTTGGTTTTTGGTGGGGTTTTTTGGGGGTTTTTTTTGGGTTTTGTTTTTACTACCGACCAGATCTGTGCAAATCCAGTTGTTTTCCTTCGAAGGGACTTTCAGCTCTGGGTCCTGTGTGGAGCATTGTTGCAACTGAATGTGAATTTGTTGTCAGAGCAGCATTGAAGGTCTTTGCAGAATCTGTCTCCAAGCTCCTTGTTCCTGAATGAAATGGGATCCTTGTGTTGGTTTCACAGCACTGGAAAGGGTCTCATACAATACTCCACACTCCACAGAGGCTGTGATGAAGTGCATTCAGGTAGCCCTGCACAGCACAGTTTTGTGTGGGGGCATGATGGAGCAGATTTGTATATTGGTCCAATTTGTGATGCTCTAGCTGGATGGTGAGAGTGAAGGGAAAGTGACTCAGAGCGTAGATCCCAATGCAACTTTAACCCAAAGTAACTTTGCAATCTGGCTGGTGAGGTCTCAGCTGTCATTATTCCTGGCACTGAGTGCCTTCTAAATTGAGTGAATGCTTGTGCTGTCTTTGCTTCTTCTGATGGATTGGATAAGATCCAGAATTACATTTGGATTTTGCTATATCTTGTTGTTTGGGTCTTTTTTTTTCCCTTTTCTTTTTTAAGCTGCAAGAGCCACTGAAAAAAAGATTGTAGTTAACGTGAAAACAGATGTAAAAGA
>VZUA01022936.1:1042-21544 GCA_013401035.1 Horornis vulcanius | reverse complement strand
TTGACAAACAGCTCTAGGAGAGGAAATATGTGAAGCCATTACAGAAAAATGAAAGATCTCCAAGGAGTATAAAAACCCTACCAAAAATTACTGCCAAAACCACAGGTTAGAAAGAGAACAGCCAGTGTCTGACAAAGTTACACTGCAGTGAGCTCTGAAAGCTGAGATGAGGCTGCCAGGACTCAGCTGGTGGTCTCCTGCCAGGAAATTACACCCTAGACTGAGCAACATCCCCATTTCTCAGGCGACTTCAACAGGGAGTCACAACACCTAAAGAGCCCAGAAAAGATTCAAGACTGAGTAGCTCTCTTCTTCCTCCCTCCCCCAAGCATTGTTGTTCCGGGTCAACAGAGCCAAGGGCAACTGGCACAGAAGACATTGTTCTCCAGGCAAAATGACAGCAGGAGGAGGAAATAGGACATGAGACGTAGAGAGATGATGTGCCCCTAGGCCGAAAGAGACGTGGAGGCCAACAAGGCCCTTGAAGTGCTCCTGCTCTGACTTCACCTTTGCTGCACAAAGTCCAAGAAGTCCCTCAGCCCTAGGTTCCACAGAATACCATCTGCAAGATGGACACTTCACTTGTTAAGAGCAAGCAGACATCGATATTGTCCATCAAGGATCAGATCTGAGATAGGAAAAGGACTGAGAATGCATGGGGCAAGAGGAGTCCCATCACACAGGTGTCAATAATAGGGATGTCTTCCTGCCACTAGGAAATAATCTGCCATCAGCTGCTAACTTTGTGCAGGCAGATGAGAC
Source organism: Horornis vulcanius (assembly GCA_013401035.1). NCBI lineage: Eukaryota > Metazoa > Chordata > Aves > Passeriformes > Scotocercidae > Horornis > Horornis vulcanius. The sequence goes on along the minus strand of VZUA01022936.1, from coordinate 20,782 downwards.
CACAATTGCAAGCAACTGCCACCTGAACATCATAGATTGAGTAATTATTAAAAACAGAGCACAGCCTTGAGTTGCGTAAGGACCCCCACAGATCTGCATAAGCACCAGCAGAAAGCAGTTGCTGCCTCCAGAACAGAAATGCAGTGTTTTCCCTGCTGTCAGCACCTGCGTCAGGCTCCTAGTTTCTCCTGAGATACAGCTCTTAATTGGGATAGATTGTACGTTTTCTGCTGCAGCCCAGCCCAGCTCCCAGTTTAATTGCTAGTTTAGGACTTGGCCTGTTTTGTGCTTTCCACGCTACTTCTCTCCTCACTTAATCTAATAGAATTATAGGAAGTATTGCTGGGAGGACCTCAGGAGCCCACACAGTTTATCCTTCTGCCCCAAGGCAGTATTTCATTTTCAACAACATCATGTGTCTTTTGCTATCAGGTCAGATCGGTCCAAGATGTATAGTGGGTAAGGAAATTAAGCTTACCCAGGGGAGTCAGTTGGCATAGAAAACTAAATCCAGCTCTTTAAGTCACTGAAGTTATATCAGAAATAACCCTGGTCTAAACGGTTTCATTATCAGATCAGTCTTTTAAAAGATGTCCTTTCTTAAGTTTAAAGTCTTTAAAATGAACAAATCTCTAGAAGAAAATGTTTTGACAGCCCCATTTCAGTATGTTTAATGTTTCATTATGAACAGCAGTGACCACTCCATTGTTAAGACTTAACAGATCTTATCACAATGTTTGAAACTCCTTTGAAACTCCTATTAATTCCCACATTAAAACCTGATCTTTCTGGAATCTTACATCCTGAATTTCACTCTGCAGTAGACTATGTCTGGCAAGACAATACAAAACCATTAAAGCATCTTTAATATGACAACTTTACACAAATGAATTTCCAGTAAAATTTCAGAATGTCAGACAGCTTCTTAAGGCTTTTTCTTCCAAGACAATTTGACTAAAAATTCCACTTTTGTTTCCTTTTGTCTATTAATCTAAGAAGAAATGTCTTGCAGCCTTGGGAATAGATAATGCAGAAGAACAAAAAAAAAGAAAAAAATCATCAGCTGGTGATGTATCAAGCTAAGTAAAACAGGGCACAAGTATAACAGAGATTCTGTGCAGGCTCATGAGGACGGAAGGAAAGGTAAGAAGGAGGGACTCCAGGGAGGAAAGACATGGTTTTGTCTAATCAAACAAGCAAGCAGGAACAGGAACTACATATCTATTAAAACCAGGTAAAGGCCTGTTTGTTTCCTTCCCCTTCTTTTGAAATTTCAGTTCTGGTTGAGCTGGGTCTTCTCTGTCTTGCAACACTCATGCTGAGCACCTGCAGCACTGCACAGCTGGACAAAGCAGGGGAGCTGTAAGACAACAAGCTTCCTGGTCAGCAGACAGGCTTTGTGTCTTCCTCCACTGTTATCCACAGCATCTGTAAATCAGACTGTGTATTTAGATGCTAAGCCTATAAGCAGCAAACATACATCCTCACTCTACAGATGTGACTGCCACAGTTAGTAAACAGGTAGGAGAAAATAATGGCTCCAGACTGTTACTCATCCTGCTGATCCAGTTCACTTACCACCCTGAACTCCTTCACATAGAGACAAAACAATTTTCCACAATCTTCCCATGTTTGCCTCTCATGTTTTCTACCCCCTCTTCACTCCTAGCCTCTACAACCAAGGTCACAATTAAGCCAAGAAAATAGCAACAACCACCACTTGCATCAGGCTGGTATTATACAGCACATTAGCCAGGAAGGATAATATATTATGCTGTAAAGGGTTGAGATTGTTATTGTCAAACACACTATTTTGAAGGACATTAAACTGTGTCCACATAGTGCTTGAAATAGTCCTGTAAAAAGCAAGTTGGACAATGTGCTTTAGACACAACTTCCTTTCTAATTGTAGTTGTGGCCTGTGGAAGAGGGAAAGGGGCAGTGGGTGAATCCCTACTGTTAGCTAATTAGATCATACATTTCCTCTCTCAGGCAATACATCTTTCCCTGCATGGGCTGCATTTTTCTCCACTAACTTCTCAAGAGCAGCTTCCCTATAAATCACAAATCACGACTGCAAGCATTCCCTTAATGAGCTCCTCCAGCTTTTGCATTTATTTTATAAAACAGCATTCATCAATCTTCATCTTACTAGATGCATTTAGAGTGTTTATTTGAAGTTATGGGAGCTGCAGAGAGATGGACTCCCTGGTTAAAGATTGCACAGAATTCATTTCATTACCTATTCCCAAGGCATTCATCCCCCCCAGATACACCATGTCAGAGGTGACATACATATCAGGTATGTTGTTTTCAATATGAAAAAATATGTGTCTTGTTTTGTGATCACATCATCAATAGAACCAGGGGGAAATGAGATACCAAATTAAAACAGACCTTATTTAGTCCTTTAACTAGATAAGCACAGCACCCAAAATAGCTTTTATTCTTACTAGTCAGAGACACCAGCATCTCCAAGCAATAGTCTAAACAGCCTATGTAAATCAACAGAAAACAACCAGGATTAACAAGACAACCCATGTAAGATACAAATGCCAGTAATGCTAACCCAATTCAAAAGAGTGAGTCTTCTAGCTGCCCTAAGCTCATGACGGACTCCTTCCTTCTTCGGAGAAAGCAGGAAGTTTCCCAGCTTGTTCTGTGATTTTTGGGTTGGCTTCTAGCAAAAGAACTTGTTTTCACTTCTTGTGGATTGAGCTCCTACTCACCCTTTTTAACTGGTATTCATGCTCCCTAGCAAGTTCCCAGCATCAACGCACTGTTGCCAGTGAAATGAGGCCAGTGCTTCTCCAGATTCTTGAAGTGCTTCATAACAACATCTACAACATCTGCATCCATATTTCTTACATTCAATTTAATGTATTTTTCCTAGCACTGGGCATAAAAATGATTATAAACCACATGTATAGAAGTCTTGAAACACAGATTCCTGAAAAGACTGCCTGAAAAATCACTCAGTGCTTAGTCTCTACAAAACTCAGCTTCCCTTGTCCAAGGGACTTTACCATAATCTGGAAGATAATGGTTAAATTTTTGAAACTCTTGGTGTCAGGCTCAGTTACAAGGCAGTACCTTACCACAGATGCTTTTGCATACTGCATTAGCAAAGACTCTTACACATGCAACATCAGTACTCCACACAAAAGGGGAACTCTCTCTAGGCTTTTACCCTTTCTAATATGAAACTTCTAGCCAGACACAGCTGAGTCAGAGTAACTTAGCCAGGCTGTCTTTCATTTCCTTAGTCCCGTTTCCACTAGCAACATTAGAACCGTGGTCTTTTATCTGAAATTCAATGACAAGCAGAGAGAATTTAATAAGAGGACTCTGATTTTGAGATTGAGAACTGAACTAATCAGAATGATATTGGCAAATTCAGCTGACAAAAATGACACAACAATATGTAAGATGATAAAGACATGAAGAAGAAAAGGTAATTTTTTGTAAGTTTTAGATTCATCTTTAGAATAGAAAAGGTATTCTTGCAATTTGACTCCATTTTGCAGTCAAGCCAATTTGGATGTGCCTGCAGGAATCCCTTCCTGCTCACTTCAAGGGAGGTGGCAGCTTCTGGAGAACGCCTGTGACCTGGGACCAGCAGAGGGCACTGCGTCACCAAGTGACAGCGGGTGGACGCGACACAGCTCCCACCAGGGCAGGGACAGTGAGCCAGCCGAAGGAAAGGAACAGATTCTGGAAATTAGAAACATGCATTAGTCACCAGCATATCAATCCTACAACTGATAAGGGCAACACTGTTAAAACTGGCCTCCAACTCTGGGCACTGCTGGAAACACACCTAAATCCAGCTCTGCCTCCACACATCTCAGTCTCCAGGTGTTGATTTTAGGGCAATGAGCTTCCTCCTGAAAATGCTTTTCAAGGGGTAAGGCCAAATCGGTACTGCCCTGCAGTGTTTGTATCAAGGCTGGCTTAAGTCGAAAAACATCCTGCCAGCTTCCTCTCTCCTTTTCCAAACCTCTAAATCCTTGCTTGTAGCAGCAGGAAGTCAGTTCAGACAAAAAGATATCAAAGCAAAGAGCTAGCAATTTCCATTCTGTCCTCCCCTTTTACTCTCCGCCTCCTCCAACCTAGCAGACTTCCAAAGAGCAGAGAAGCAAGTTAGAGGACAAGAAAGGAATGCTGAGGTAGCAGCTTCAGAAGAGTGTCTTTCCACTTGCTTATTTCTAGTTTATTTTGAATTACCAGAGGATGACCATGAAGTAGCAAATAGCTCATATTTTTTCTTCTCTCTGTATTCAGTCCAGTAGGATTCTCAGTACTAGAAGAAGCTTAGAGGATAAAATAAATCATACCAGTCAGGCTAGTGAGTGAAAAGTTTCCACTTTCTCTTTGTACAGTTGGTGGAATAACTTTGCCAGGATGTGGAAAGGGGCCTCAAAATTTTTCATTTCCTTCTGTAAAGAAGTAAGAAAATTGTGAATTGCAGATGGAATGAGCATTTGACTATCTGATATGTTTCACCAAAGAAGGATTAAAACTGAGTTAGATGACCAACAAGGGGAAGAGAGTCCCCAGTCAGATTTTCCTGCCTGAAAGAGAAGATAACTTTATAAACATCCCTTTGCACAGATGGTGAAAGGAGCAGATACTCACCACTGACATCTCACAGTATTCCAGGCCATGTTTCTCAGCCCACTCCTGTGCTTGTTCCTGCTCCACGACTCGACGATCAGTTAGGTCTGCTTTATTCCCCACTAAGACACCTATAGAAAAAAAGACATGAAACAAAAAAAACCCAAAAAAAACAAAAAAAAAACCAAACAAACCCAGCTCATCAATGCTGACTAGTAAGCCACCAATACTGGAACACTTTTGGAAGTAGCTGAAAAAGGTGGAGGAGTGGAGAATAGCCTATAACTACCTAGAAAAGATTCCATAAAGGAAACATATTCAAGCCTTATCTTATTTTTGAAAAAAAGCAAAGGAGTTGGAGGAAGCCATGTCTGCCCCTGACTTAAAATTAATGCCCTATTCCACTCCACAGCTCAACAGAAACAACTGCTGTCATACAAGAGGGGAGTAGATAACAAGAGTCACATCCATTCTTACCTGGGATGTGCATGCCAACTGCTTGAGCCCTCAGCTTCTCCAACCATTTGTTACAGTTGTCAAAGGATTGCTCATTAGTGACATCATATACAAGGCACAGGACGTTGGGTTGCTCCCACTGCACAGCAAGAAAGGAACACTGTCAGCTCTAATGAAACTGATGTGGTCAACAGCCAGGCTGTAAGCATGGCAAACACAGCTGCTAAGATGAAAATAAAAAGCCTAACACCCAGGAATCCTATGCCCTGGCTGAGGTTTCACATTTCAGTTGACCCAGCTAAATCACTGACATTGGGATAGGTGGTCTTGCTTTCCTTCCTAGTCCTGTCTGTGCAGTTCCGCCCCTTTACTTGTATCAGCTCTGGTGCTCATCTGATCCCCAGGGAAGCTAATTTTTCATGCTGAATCAGCATAAAATTAATCCTAGAAAAAAAAAGTAGAAAGGTTTTCTTCTAGTTTGAAAAGCTCAGCCAGTTTCTGGAGAAGTCCCTTGCAAACCAGATCTAGTGCAAGTGCAGAAGTGGGATTGCTCTTGTAGACAACGAACCATTAGGTTGACTTAGCCACCTTATGAAAGCTCACATCAATTAACTGATTCTCCTTCTCAAAATGAGATAACACAGGAGAGAACTGTACAGGGAAGGCCACAAACATGTGAAGGAAAACACCCAAGGGCAGGATTATGCTCAAGGACAAGAATGAATCCTGTTGGATCAAACCTATCACTGTAACAAAAAAACCCCTCCCATTGTTGAAGCTGCAGCAAAACAGATTTTTTCTAAGAAATAAAAATAACTTTAAACAATAGTACACAGAAATTCTCAGTTAAAATTCCCTATTTATTTTGTAAGAAAACTGCCTATCTGCTTTCCTTTCTCTAGAAAGTATTTCTTCTGCTACTTACACAAGTTTTAGAGAGGCAGAACAGGATGCGTTGGCAACTGAGGTAATTGCTCCCATTTACACTAAAGACAAAGTTTGCTACATCTGCCAGACTGGGGAGCTCAGATCTTCAAAGCAAAAGCACTTCTTTGGAAGAAGAGGACTGTTACATAAGACTTACCAGTTTCTCCAACATTTCAGAAAATAGATCTTTTCCTGCCGAGTCAAAAATGAAGAATTCCTGAAAGCGGAAACAGAAAGAAGGCTCTTGCCAAGAAAAATGCAGTGTGGGGAAAGGTTTTAGAAGTAAATACTGCAACTTGTAACTCCAACATTTTATTCAGAACATCAGCATCATGCCCCTAAGGGACAAATTCCCTGCACTGAGAAAACTCCAGATAGTATGAGAAAATAAACAGCCATTTTTCAAGTATAAGCAGTAAAAGAGTTACTTCCAAGGCCCCAAGTCTAGTTTCCGTCCCTACTGGAAACAGAATATGTGGAGTGGTACAGTAACCTCTACTATTTATACAAAATTATATACATTCCATTAATGGGAGTATAGGGCATTAAGGAAAAATAACAGATAAGCTCTGGCTTTTGTAGTTCCAAGAATCACGTGCCCTAAAGGACAGAAGAGAATCTCAACAGAGCTGGCAATAACTTTGGTTTAAAATGTTGTGTTGGATACAAGCATATAAAAATTACATTTTTAAGACTAAACTAACCCTGTAGTATCAGCAATTATACATGACCAGTTTCATTTCCTTAATGCAACTTAATTGCCCTATAAACATGTATAGTGATCTTCCACCAGAATGAGACTCGTGTGGGGCTTGAGCTCTGGATATCTCTTTCTGACCCAATTTATGTCACAGAAAAACTCACCACGCTATCATTTGTCTCTGGAACTGATACAGCCTTCACCAACAGTTCTATGCCCGTTGTCTGTCAAGAAGAATCAGGAAAATGAGGATCAGGAGGGCTTTTAAGAGCCTATCCAACTGCATACCAACCGTGCATTGGATTGAGGCAATTCTTGTGAATCATTACAATTCCATCAAACACAGACTGCTAGAAATTCAGCAAAACTCCTCCTAGCTCTGGTAACCTAATCTCACCAATATGTCAAAGACTCGTAGATTTGCTCAGCTGGAAGAAAAAGGAGGAGAGCCAAAGAGATTTGCTTATATACAGATCAGAGTATTAGCTGAAGTCTGCAAGACTTCATTCACTCTCACACTCCTGCTCTAAGGCATGCCTTAGAACGTTTTGCACTAAACATGTCATGAGCTAACATATGGGACTGAGATTATTTGTGCTTCTTCCACCTTTTATCTCGTTCTGCTTTGTAGCGCATTTTTTGTTCTATTTCTATCCTTAAATTGTGGTTTCCATCTTTATTTCAATGAATAAACATATTTTAGGGTTTTTTCCTCCACACTCACATTTTGCGTTCTTTACTTTACTTATATTTATTTTTATTTTTATCCTGCTTCTGATTAGTCATCATCATTGATTCTTACACTGAAAGACTGCAAACTGTATCCTCTTCATCTGGGAAGAGTTTCTGTAGATTATAATTATCTTGGGGCTATGCAGCACATCTTGGTGTTTGCACAGTGATAAGTGCACTGTCCACATGCACATTTAATAGTTGGAATTAAAAGCTTTCTCCTTCAGCAGTGCTTTTTCATAGAGTAGTCCCTAAAGGGGGAGCTCTCTAACACCACAAAACCTTATGAAAACATTGATTCAGCAGGAAAATCACAAGATTAACTAAATTATTCTGCCTTAAGTTTCAATATCAGCACCTACATAATGCAGACTCAAAAAATGTTAAATGTTTTCTCTTCAGAATCTGGGGTCTAAGAAAGAAAACTCTCTAAGATCCCACCTCGAATGCCTCAACTTAAAAGTAATTTATTTTGTTCTAGGCCTCTCAGTTTTCCCATTCATCTTAGAAAAAATTTAGACAGCAGTTTGAGTCTGTTGTATGCTTACCAGTGTGTAGTTCTTCTGAAAATGAGCTCCATCACTTCGAAATATCTGGGCTAAAGCACTCTTACCCACAGCTGGATCTCCTACAAAACCAAAAACATAAAATACCTTTGTTTCATACTAGATAATCTTATTTTGCCTCAGTTCTGTTACTACCACATGTTGTAAGAGCCTGGATGCTCTAACTCTGCATACAGGCGATTTAACTGTCACATGAAGCACAAAACCATCTAAAATGTAATACCCACATGAGGAAATGAATATTGCCATTATGCATACTGGTGGTTGACATCTGATTTCTGACCTATGCACAACAGCAAAGGACTGCCAGATCAGGGTGGAAATGCTGTTTGTTCTAAAATTCATGCCTGGTCCACAGTCCTTACCTAGGAATTAAAATTTCCCAGATATGTTATCATGTAGAGAAAATTGCAATGTGATAATGGACTGGGCTTCCTCGGAGGCTATTTCTTCTCCTTAGGTTACCCAGTTCCCCAGATTCAAATCCTTGTTATATACTGAGACAAAGCTGCTTAAGTTGGTAACATTTCTCAATGAACTCTTCTTGCTGACCCTGCTAAGAGAGCAACTCTTGCTGACTCAATGCTGCTGGTGGCTCATTAGTTACATCCTGGGCATAACAGAAGCAAACGTCAGAGAGAAAGCACATGGCTGGAGAGAAGAGCCTGCTGATTCATCCCTGTATGGAAGGAAAAGCAAGGGGCTTTGATTTTTGCTCTTCTAGAGCCAAGGCTTTCTGATTTGGCTTGCACAACACTTTAGGCAAACCTGGCAGCTGCCTGCTTTGGCCTGCTCTTACAAAACTCTGTGAGATCCAAAGNAGTCACACCATGTTACGAGTGCTCCTTTAAGGGTAAAGCTTGAATCACTGAGGTATTTAATTACTGGCTCCTGTCCTTTTAACTATCCAGGTTAGCTGGACATTATGTGGAGAAATGATAAGCTCTTTGGAAGCTTTAAGTCTTTGTTTAGAAAGGGTTATGATTTATGGTTTTTTTCATGTAGTAATATGGGCAGATGTGACCTCAGTGATTCAAGCTTTACCCTTAAAGGAGCACTCGTAACAGCCAAGCCTGGAATACAAGTCTTTCACATTATGTTGTTAATAAATAAAGCCAGAAAGGAAGTATTTGACATTATGTTGTAAATGAATAAACCCGGAAAGAGATATATTTTTGACTCTATTACAATTTCCTAATGGCGTTTTGAAGGAAATTGGTAAAGCCCTCTATTCATACTGTTACAGAGGAGGAAGGGTGTTTCGGATAGTTACAATTACCCCTAGATGCATTAACCAAATGTAGTTCTTGTTTGAACGTTTTTAGCATGCTTGCTTACTTTGAGCTGAGTTGGGCTCATAATATTTAGACAGGAAAATCTGGTAAGTCAGCTTATTTGTTCTCTGATCAGTTCAAGCTTGTGCGGAAGACAACATTCTGTTCTGAGTGGAAGCTATTCTGTATTTCAATAGACAATTAGATCTGTCTTTGTAAAACGAGATAGAGAGGCACACATTGCTCCAAACTGTGCAGGCATCAGCCAGCACAAATTCTTAACTAATGTGTTGCCTTTCTTTTACTTGACAGCCCCAGGTGTTCTTTCCCTCTTTTTATTCTTTGCTAACCTCTTTAATCCATCACATCAGTACACTTCCTCAAAGTAAGTTTCCTTGCCCTTTTCAGTTTAGTCTCATGTGCCAATAGCATTGCGCAGTATATATTCTATCCTTATTTCTGTTATTCTGCCAGAATCTGTAAGGTCTTTCAAAAATGTCTGCTACTGCCAGTTGTCTCTCTACAATGAAAACCTTCGTGTAATGTCTCCACAGTAAGCTCAGACAACAGATTTTTTTTACTTTTGTGTCTGTAAATGACCCTTGAGACAACACAGGAATTGCCTTCTATTGTCAATTTAATAGTCTCTGCTTTGCTAATAAGAGCCCTTTTCCCGTTCTCTTTGACCTTGGTGTAGCTCCGAATTCTGTGTCACTGGCTCTTCATAACCATTTCCTCAGGCCCATAAGAGCCCCCAGTTCCATTTCTGATAGCTTTGCTCCTATCTATGTAATTGCATTTTCTTGTTCCCTTTAGGTTGTTGTGGGCTACTCATATCTTAGGTCCTTTTCACTACAGTGTTTTTTTCTGCAACAGAGAATCTATTTTGCCTGATCTGCTTCATTAATTTATTATTTTTAATATTACATGGATATTATTGTAGAACATAGGTGAACGACATATGGGATAGGACATTCCTGTTCTTTGTGCTGTGAACAGAATTGAAAAGGCCACTCCAGACCCAATAAGGATTAAGGACATAAAGAGGTCATCCAAAGAAAACTTATGTGATTTTAAAATGGTCGTGGAATTGGCTTTTGGTAACATTAAACAACAAAACTGGATAGATTTCAGCAAAGCCAGTATATCTGGAGCAGGAAACTTCCAAATTGGAAATGATGCCTATGTTTCAAGTGTAGAAGACAGGCAAGACCGTCATGCTGTCCACAGCTTTAGAGCCACAAGGGAGATTAATTCTTTTGCCTTTGCCAAAGACCACATCTGGCTTTGTGTGAGTTGATGGTCAGCTGCTTCTGAGGTTAAAAAAGGCAAATATGTTATTTTGGATGAAATAATGTGCAACAAAGAGTTAAACCTGGGAGCTGACCGCACACAAAGGTTTTATGGATTTGTGCTTTTGGAGCTTCAATGTAGAGGGAGGGGAAAAAATAAAAAGTTTTTTTTCACAAAGTGTTAACAGCCAGCAGTACTTACTATCAACACCTCCATAATTCATCCCGACTAAAAAAACCTGGTGTCTTCACCTCATTTTTTTCTCAGGCTAGCCTCCAAATTGTTTGGGGAAAAAGATGCCACTGTGAAGTGCTCATGCTTCATCCTTCTACTCATTGTTTAGGCTTTATCTTTCTATCATACTCTCAGAATCATCTTAATTTCTGACATAAAGTTTTCACATCAGCCCAAAGCAAGATGAGTCAGAACTCAGCTGCCTACCCTGCGGCAGCTTTTTCCAATCTGCACGCCCACCTTTCCACACTACAGAAATACTCGGTTTTGTTTGGGTTTAGGGGGTTTTTCCCCTCTTTTTCAGATCCTGTCCTTGGATTTCAGCCGATCCAGCTACACCTCACGCCCTCCCTGGGCACAGCTCGACAGCACGTGGTAGGCGGGGGCGGGTATTGACTGCTAACAACACAAAAGACTTCCGCCGTTCCCGTCCCCAGGCAGCCGAGGTCCTCACTTCTCTCCTGTCGCCTCTTCCCCACCTCTTCTCCGGCGGGGCAGCCCCTCGACGAGAGGCTGTGGGAAGCCGGGCCGCCTGCGCAGCCGGCCTCGCCCCACCCCACGGCGCCCGCTCTAGTCTCCTGTGGCCAGCGGGGCGGATGGGGGCGGGCGTGCCAGACTCACCTGCCAGGAGGCACTTGGCAGCGAGCTTCACCATGGCGCCGGCCCGGGGCAGGTGGCGGCGGCGGGCCCGGAAGGTGGCAGCGGCGGCCGCCACCGCGCCGAGCCGCGGCCGTGGCAACTACGTAGCCCTGGCAACCGAACGACCGCTTGTCACTCCCCATTGGCTGCGGGCCCTGCTCATCAAGGCCAGCCACGGTTATTATTGGTTCTCTCGTTTCTCCTCGCCCATTAGCCCTGCTGTCAGTTAAAGCAGATACCCCGCCCCCCGGTGGCGCCGTGGAGGCACGGGCGGTACGAAGGGGAATTCTGCCTGGCAACTAAGGACGTCATCGAGGCCCGGCTTGTTATTGGGTAGAACACAGTGGGCCTGCACCACGAGGCTGAAATGACCCTCTGGGGGTACGGCAGAAAATGATAAAAGTTGCGGGCAAGGAGCTGCGGCAGCCTCCAGGCGGGGAGAGGCGAGCGCGGGGAGAAGCCTCCACTTCCCGCCTGTGAACCCGCGGAACGCGATGTTCCCTGCGGCAGGGCCCTGGCTCTGTGCGCCTTGCTGCGCATGCGCGCGGCGAGAGCTCGGCCTGGCCCGGCCTGCGCGTTCCCCGCGCCCGGCCCCGGCATTTGGGTCACGCTTCTCTCAGGGCTCGGGGCGGGAGCGGGAGCTGCATCGGCTCCGAGCTTTGCTGCGGCAGCTTCAAAGTCGGCCACGAAGCCGGGTCAGCACGGCAGGAGCAGGCGGTTTGTGAGGCCGCTGTCACCCTGTGGGAGTGGAGCTGCGCTCATTCCCTGGCCGGGCCAGCAGCTGATCGCTCTCCTTTCCTCCAGTGCACACTTTCCCTTGTGTTTGGCCGTGTTCATGTACTCACGGAGAAAGTTCTGCTTGCTGATTCCTTAGCTGCTTTCTCCTTTTTCCCCCCTTCTTTGTTAATTTTTGTAGCCTTTCACACTGCAGCAGGTTAATTTCTTTCTTTTTTCTTAAAAAAAAAAAAAATCTACAAAGCTCTCTCTTGGCTACTATTAAACTATTTATATGCTCTATTTTTGTTCTTTGAACGGATTTTCTGTCTTCCTTAAGCAGTCCAAGTGAGTGGATTTGGCTGGGAGCTGAAAAAGGGGACCATGAAGCTTCCTGGGTTTTCCTCTCCTTGCAATCTCTTTGAAAGATAAGTGAAGCATCAGAAAGCATGCCATTAATAGCATTTATACCTTTTTTAGGGTATAAAATTTGCTTGGCTGCACTTTGGATAGTTTATTCTGGAACACAGAATGTGCTTACTGTGGAAAGCAGTGAGTAAGCTTGGGAAGAACAATAACCAATAAGGCATCTGTATTTGGGTTATAACATTGGACATTCCAAGGGTTGAAAATAAAGTTTTCCAAGTTTTATTTTAATGTCAACATTTTATTTCAATGTTTCAGCTTAGAAGGCAGCTCTTTTACCTTTCCTGGGATAAATTACCTGTGACATGTCTAGCCAGGCAAGCAAATAACATGAAATTAATGAGAACCTATAGCTGAATCAAAGAAGTCTTCCATATGCACATAAAATAACATTTCTTCTATAATAAAAACATAAAGAGGACTTCACTAGCCTGAGTGGGCAGACTTCAATTGTAGATGATGATCTGTAGTAAAATACAGTGATGGAGCCACTACTGTTCCTTTAAAAGGAAAAGAAAATTAATCCCAGGTGTCATTATTACTTTCCCTGTTTTCCATCCCCAAATCCTCCATCACATAAAACAGATGTGTGCTATTGATGTTCTCCATCACTTATATCTAAATAGCTTACCTCCTCTTTCATATTTTCTGCCTTTCAAGAAATTTACTTGTCTGTATTGTTCCATTTTTGCAATCTTTGCATTCTCCTTTGTTGTCTTTTCGTACTATTGCCCCAGTTTACTGTCAGGTCTCCAAGCGAAGGCTTTGAGGCTCCATTATGATGTACTTGAGGTTTATTGATCATGGCTGCAGTGTGGTGGTATCCATCATCCACATCCCAGTGGCATTTTACACTGGGATCACTGCAATGGAAGGCATAGATTATATTGAAAGTGAGATTTTTGTTACTGAAAACGTTCACTTGGAATCTGGATATCTCCTTCCTGCTTGCTGCTTTCTTATTAGGACCCTGTTCCTTTTTCCCATTCCCTCATTTCCTACCTCTGCATGCATATGTGCACTCTTAATGGACTTGTATCCTCTCTATGTTGTCTCTCCTTTTACCCCATAATATATTTTTTTACCAAATCTATCTTTTCCTCTGACTTCTCACAGGTATAAGGCAGCAATGGTGGAACTGCATCTCCAGCAGGAGTGGCAAAAAGTTTCAGACAAGGTAAGGCTTTACAATGGGGGTTAAACTGAGGTCATGCAGTCTTTTAGACTGAGGTATGGTTGGTGTTCCAGATTCTGTCAGGCATTGCATAGGTCACTTGATTATCTTCTTCACAGAGCATACCTGTTAAAAAGTGATTTTTTTCTGAGGCAGAATTCACTAATATTACTAGGACTTGTTTTCACAGTTGTTCTTCTATCGATACAAACATTCTGGATATGTTCAGAACTAAGCAGTTTACAACCTGTAACTTGAACCTGCTGCCTGATAAAAGCTGCTGAGGAAGGACTGTATCTTTCTTTGGAGTAAGCAGTGCTTCTCAGGAGGGCATTAATGTTGAGGAAAGGGAATTAGTAAGTCTTTCTGTAAGAAATCTCTTAAATACAAAGTATTTCACCTGTTCTTTTTAAAATCTTATGTTACTAAAAGGAAGTAGTGTGACAAAATGGCATCAGAAGTATCTTGTGAATGAATATTCAGATTTCATGCAGCTTTTTAAATCCACATAGATTCTTATAGGATTGACTATGAATGTTTACTGGTATGTCTGGAGAGCTGTGAAAACTGCAAGAAAGGATGTGTGAATTTTTTTGTAGATTTCCATTCTTTACACTTCCCCCAAGCAGTGGAATAAATAGATACTCCACCTATTTTGAGGGCTACTTCATTTGGCCTTTTATTTCTCTTCAGAGTGGGGTTATTAGCACAGAAGTGATAATTTGGATGTTTTCTCTAGCTCTGTTGATTACACCATTATAGTTCAGGGCATCAGATTTTGCTCTTTTGTGGTGGGGGCTGAGACACAGATCTGAAGGCTTTTTGGCTGAGAGTCAGTGCACTGAAATATGTAAGATGATTACAAGTGGTTGAATCAGCCAAAGGATTTGTTTGCTGTTACAACAGCCCTTCTGATCTGGCATATATGCCCTTTGTTTCTGATCTACTCCATTGGGAGAGTGGAAGTTAGAAATGGATGGCAGTTGTGGCATCAATGGAAAGTTGTAAATTACTAAATGTAGGGTAGGTACCTCTACAACATGTAAACTTTGTTTGAGTATGCTAATTGTAACTGTTATGTCCTCTCTTCTGATGAATATGAAAGGAGGGAAAGATTTCTCAAGACTGCATTCAAATCCACAAGGATGAAGATAAAGAGAATTTATGGAGAGTAATTATTCTGCATATGTCTGGAAAAATTCCAGCTTGAATCTTTATTTTCTTGTTTGTGCACATAGAAGCTTGAAAAAGCACTGGGAAGAAACCCTGAAATATTTATTTAATTTTTAATAATATTCCCTAATACAGTAGATAGTGGGTTGTTGATCAGGGAGCTGGAATGTCACACAGGAAGTTTTCTGGATCTCTCCACAGAGGAGTGTCTGTGACAGACTAAGGGTTTGCCGTGGCCTTGTGTGTGGCCTGAGCCTTCTGAGCTGCGAGTGCTGCCATTGGGGCAATCACGTTGTGCTCTCCTGCGCAGGGGTATCGGATGCTGGGGAGGAAGCACCGAGTGTGCTCCTGCATCCCAGTGAAGGGGTTAATCTGTCAAACAGAGAATACATGAATATGTGACAGCTTTAAATGAGCTACCCACAATTCCAGTATGCCAGTCATTATGTGCTGATGATGACTATGATAGCAGCTGGGGATCTTTTTTTGGATCTCTAGCTGCTGTCTGCTTAGAAGGCAGATGCTAGGCTTTCACTAATGCTATATCTTCTCTTAAAAACTGCAAGACAGATTACATTCAAATAATAAGATTTATTAAAAAAATAGAAGTTAATGTTTGGGTTTATATCCTATTTTTTTAGGCTTTGAATGTTCAAGGTTTTCTCTCCAGGCATGACAGCTAGAATTTTTTTCCCTTTGCTGAAAACTAAGATTCAGCCATGTGACTCCAGGACTTGGAGGTTTCATGGAGGAAGGAGAAGAGAACGATTTGAGACTCCTAATTAAATTTTCAGAAGTTTACAACTCTCTGCTTTCTATTCTCTTCCCTTTTATAACAGGCTAAATTTTGGGGCACCAACTTTTCCACCGTAATGGTGTCCTTTCTTTTCAAGGTCAATTTGTGATAATGGATTTATATTATAATAAAATATAATTTTTGTTTACTCCAGATTTTTCAATCCTTTCTCTAATCATCCCAGCACTTCCTGCTCTAGATTACCTTTTCCCAAGACCCTGATTGTGGTAGTCCTTGAACTATTTACAGATGATTCACTCCCTTGAACACTGTGCAGCCGCTAGACTGCCTCAGTTTGCAGGGACTCTCCTTTGGGAAGTGCCTTCGAGAGTTTTCCTTGTGGCTAAAGGTGAGAAAAAATACTGCAATCCATGAGCCTTTGCAGTTTTATGTTAATGTTTCATACCCCGTTGGTTATTCCCTTTGCTCCTGGTTTTCACCCCTCCTGACTGGTTCTTTTTGGATCCTTCCCATGATTAATCCTTTCCCAATTCCTTTCCCCATTGGCCAAGCTGTGAAACCCCGCCCCTGGCTACCCTGTATAATCCCTCTCCCCTGGTACCATTGGGCTCCTTTCCCTTCTGGACCTTGTGGAATAAGGAGGCTCTCTTGGAGATCGGAAAGAGCCCGTCTCGCTGCTTTTACACCTGTGTCAGCTGGGGTGGCAAACGGGGCTCTGCTGCTCAGGCAGTCTCCCAAAGAGTGAATAACTCTGCACTTGATAGTGCACTTAAAAGGTGATCACTCTGCACCTAAGGGTGCACAAAGAGCTAATCACTCTGTGCCTAAGAGTGCCTGTTCCTCCATCGATCTATGTGTCTCTTTAAAGATGCTTCTAGCAAGGAAGGTTGCGGCACCTTCACCACTGGACCAGACCGCAACACCTGAATTTCAATGTTGTTCACCCTCTGACCTCTGTCTTAGAGCTCTCTGTCCATCTAATTCCTGCTTCAGAAGCAAGGCTCCTGCTCCTGCCTTCCCACTAGCTGCTCACATCCTTCCATTTGTGGCTGAGCCTTGCTGGTCAAAATCTTTGTGGCTTTCTTTCTACAGATGTAGGCTCTTGATTCCTGCTTCTGATGAAGCCTTAAACTTGTGGGCTACGCAGTGAACTGATAAAAATTCTGAGGGAGAAGGATTCAGAGCTTGTAAAAATAGGATAAAAAATTACGTAGGAGCTCTTCATTGTTACTTGTTCGATGCTTTGTATTCAACAGACTAGATGGAATTTCAGTTTAATTTTGACCTATCAGACCTTCACTGAGAGATAATTTAAGTTCTATTGTATCAGTTACTTTTCGAGCATTCAAAATTAAGATGCATTTGAACAGTAGGATTCTCAACAGCCCAAAGATAGAGACTCATGAAGTCTATTGGCAAATGTCTCTTAAGACTCTGCTTTGAAGGCTCTCACGTGTGAACAAGGAAGTTAATGTATGCAGAGAGAACAGAAAAACACTGGCTCTAGTAATGGAGGTTGTTGCAGAACATAATTGAACACTGACTGCAGCAAAGCTAAAAGGAGACTTGCATTACAATGACAAAAAATCTTTATTTTTTCCCCTAACCTCTGATTTCAGCTGTCTGACTAAGAGCAGGTGCTGGGCAATAGTTCAATTTCAACAGCCCATTGCAGCTGAAAGAGTAGATGCAATTGTGCTGTATCCAGCAAAATTGAAAATTGCTTTAAAGGAGAGGAATGCAAATGTCTGAAAACAGAAAATCTTCATTCATCTGCAGAATGAAGCATAAAATTAGCACAGCCTCATAATTTTTATTCCTCTTTATAAAGCAGTAATAACTGTGAGATAATTTGTTATTTCTTATATATTTTAGTATCTTTCTAGTGATACATTTTTAAAACTGCATTGCATTGTGAATATACACAGGGAGTAGAATTTGTTAACAATTAAAATGTTATAATTTAAAAAAATTCTTCCAGACAATGTTTCCAAAATCTGAAAATGTCTGTGAACCATTTGAGTTTTCAGCAATCCTTGGATCTTCCCTGCAGTAATCAATGGTTAAGCCTTTGACCTCTGTTCCTGCGCCCCTCATGCCCCGTCTGGAGTCACAGAATGGTTTGTGCATTGAGGGAGCTTAAGGATCATCCCATTCCAGCCCCAATTGCACTAGACCAGGTTGCTCCAAGCCGCATCCAACCTGGCCTTGAACAGGGATGGCACGTCCACAGCTTCTCTGGGTGACTTCTCAGTAAAGAATTTTTTCCTAATATCTGATCTAAATGCACATTAATAGAGAATTACCATGTTCTTGCCACTTGAAGGTCTAAGTTAATGCCAGTGCAGTGCTATTGTAATACCAGTGAAACCAACTGTATTTCTGTACATAAACCTCACAAACCATCTTCAGGTGTTAAAAACTGTTCTGGCAATATGAGTTGAACAAGCTGATTCAGGCATTAACAAGATCCTTTCACTTAGATTTTCCTAGGTGGGAGACTGAATGAATTTATGAAAAAAATATCTTTTTTAGCTGCATGTTCCATAGGCTTATTAGCTTAGACTTTCCTGTTAGTTCCATAAGCCTTTCACTATTTATATTTGGATCATCTGATCCATTTACTGTTGTAGCTCATGCCATTCCTTCTATTTTTCTGGTGGATGGAGACGGGACTCTAGTATTTGTATTTATTTTAACTTCTGTTTTCAAAGGTGCATCAACATTTGTTAAGCTTTGCTGCTTTATTGACCAGAAGAACATTAACCAGAGGTGTACTTCCTCCCTTGTGTAATAATTATACCACATTAGGAGATTCTACAGTCCANAGGTACACCGAAGTAACAAATTAGCCCACAAATTTTTTATTAATGAGCATAATGTACAAAATAACTTCATTTGGCTTCACTTTTCTGTGTTTAAGGGAAATGTAATTTTGAATGTCTTAGCCCCAGAGAATGTTAGAATTTCTAAAGGGTGTGTCTCTTTGGGAAAAGGAATCAGCTAAAATGCTTGCTCAGAATGAAGAAGCAGGAGCTCAAGTTCAAGCCCGATTAGCAATGAGAGAGTAGGAGGACTTAGAGGAGATATTTAATCACCAGCTTGTACTAAGGCCAGTGCTCTTCTCTCTGTTACCCATGGCTCCTGAGTTGAGTTAGAACAAGAATGTCAGCATGNATCGTGCAACTTTTAAGAAAGGTCACAATTAAGAAAGGTCATTGGGAAAACATACTGAAGTAAGTAAATTGAGCTCCTAAAAAACAATTAAAATTCAATAGTTTCCTAAAAGATATTTTGCAGTTCAAGTGTCTCTTCTCAGGACTTGGTGGATAGACTGTAAATATAAATCCTAGCTCAGCTTCTGGAAGGTGAACAGGTGTTATGGCCTCCAGTCCATTGATTCCCAAAATAAAACGTGGAAAATTGCTGAACCATGAAAATCCATTAAGAGCTTGGCAGGACCTTTAAAGCATAAACAATTATTTGTTGGTTAAGGATTTAGTAATGGATTTAGCTGACATTTGTTGGTTAAGGATTTAGTAATGGTAAATCTTAAGAGTTGGTGACAGTCTGCTAATGTAAACTCTTTCTGTTAAATGCTAATGTCATTTGTCAGGAAAAGATGATTCAGCTCTGACTTGAGGATTTGGCTCTTCTTCCTCTTGAATTGTAGCTCAGAACGAGCAATTTCTTCTCAAGCAATACAGAATAGCAGTATGAACAAGTAGTGCCTATTTTTTTGTCATTCAATTGTGTCTCATTGCAAACCATTGGATATAAATCTAAATAAAGGGTATGTACTGACTATTTAAAAATTTGTCTTCAACAGGATGGCTGAAGTAGTTTTTCTTTCTTTCATAACTTCTACTGTTTTACAACAGGGAAGAAAATTATGAAATACTTACTGTTCAGGGCAAAGAAGGTGTAAGATGACAATTGAGAAATTTAAGGTAAATGTTTCTTGGAGAAATGTAATTTTACTCCTTTGCTTATGCACCTGAAAATTAAAACATCTTTCTTCATGAAACAATAAATTGCAGAGTAGTGTGGATTTTTTG
>VZUA01022932.1:35470-45782 GCA_013401035.1 Horornis vulcanius | reverse complement strand
AGGAAGGAAATAGAAAATGGGAAAAAAACCTGTACTCAGTGTAACTTCTTACAGAAAAGAAGAAATTAGGCCAAACCCAAAACCTCATCAAAATAAACTGCTAATCTACACAGACTTAAGAGGAAAAAAAAGGGTAAGAAATTCAACTCCACATTCAATAAATTTTTCTAAGCATAGTTTTAGATATCCATGATGTGACAGATATAGAGAACAGAAGTGAACTGTAGTGAAGTGGACAGACATTAACTAATTTTGTAAGACATGAGTAAACAGGAAATATAGGATTGAAAAAAATGATTTAACTTGAACAAAGCCATACAATTAATCCTTACAGCAGATGTGTGTATGATTTGAATATCTCCCACATACTTCAAAGTGTTATTTCAATATAATATTGTTTATACAAAATAAAAGAGGAATTAAATTGCTTAGTAAGTTTTAATTCCTATACGATAAGCACTAAGAAAGAGCAGCTCTAGCGTGGAGATAGTATGATTTTACCACACTTTTAAATAAGATCAGGAATATATTTAGGTTATCTCTTTATAGTGGGGAACGAAGCTTCTTGTGGTAGCAGCAATGCAACAATGGCCTACTGACAGCTGACTCATACTAAAAAGGTCATGAAACAAACTGATCCTACAGAGAAAATCAAGTCAGTCATGTACTTATAAAAATTAGTTTCACTGTGTGGTTAAGACGGGATGAATGAGCTGACACAACTTATGTTTATCTTAAATTTATCTAAGTGGAGAGAATATAATCATCTATATTACTAGACACTTGAGAACTTCTGCTGTAAGTGGGATTTCAGGAAGATGTCATCAGCCATTGGTTATTCTAAAAACAACAGAGTTATAAACAAAACTGCTCAACACTTTCAGAATTGTAAGCAGATTTATAAGATGTTGCACATCATCTCCACATGTGTGTCATTAGTGTTGAAAATATACCACATTTCCTATAGACATACCCAGATGGATATGTCTATAGCCTACCACTACACATGGGTAGAAACATATGCATGCTTCAAGTCTTCAGTACTTTACCCAGAAAAGAATATTTGGGGGGAATCTTTCCCTTCTTTTCATTTTAATGTTGTATTGGCTGTCAGAGGAAATTAAAGAATTTTAGTAAGTATTTTTATGCTCTTATTTCATTGCATCGATTCCTCTCCCTCTCTTATAGGCATAAAAGCATACATACATACCACTTAGAATGCATAATCAGTATTTTAATGGCTTCAATCTAATTTAACTCAAAATTTGAGGGCTATCCCAGCTCTGCAAAAATAAGTCTGCGGCAGAAGAAAAAGGAAGTTCTTTCGTTGCAATAATGATGAACTATTACTGTTCTAACTTCCTCATGAGTTTCCTGTATGAAAGAGCTAGTACCCCAAACCATGAGATGACTGCTGATGTCAAATATGCACAAGATATTTTTAAAAAAATTGGGAATCTTCAGACTGTAAAACTTTTCAGTTAAACTCAATTTAAACTGAAAATAAACACTAGTACTAATCCAGACGAGGGAATTCATTGTCTGAAGCAGACAAAAATTTATTTTGAATTACCCTGCATGCTTTATACCCATTAAAATTATCATGTGAAGATTATTGTATATTGATAGGAAAATGTCAGTTAATTAAGTCTTCTGGATGCAAAAGATTAGTCTGTGATTTTTTTCTACATAAATAAAATACTTTTGTTTAGTCTCAAGTAAAAACCTTAAGCAGCATATGAAGAAAGGAGAATAGAAATAAAACCTATAATTAGATGCTATTTGTGAAAATATGTTGTTTGTTTCTTTAATTACTAAAATAGCAATTTGTGGAAATGTCTCTTGGGCACTTGAGGACAATTAAGAAGCAAACTGGAATTGTGCACTGCATTGATTCTCACTTTTGAAAACATTTATTTTCTCTATTCTTATCTCTTTAGCAGTACAAAAAGGTCAGAGGAAAATGTTCAGAGAGCTCAGCTCAGATGACTTAGCATTCATTTCTAGCATTGAGGTGTCTCACTAAATAAGAACATCCAGGTTGTAAAACAATGTGGCTGAGTATTCCACTTGCTGTGTTCAGAAGCACACATTCACTCACAAACCTTAGTGATATCATATACAGTGCAACCTAGGAAAGATCAGAGAATCTGGAATTGCAACAATGGGAGACACAGATCACCTTACGCTTGCAAAGAAAATCTCTTTATTGTAGAAAACAGCTTTCTTATAAAGCTTTCACTTCCTGTGAACATAACCAACACTTAACACAGGCAAAGCACCCACCAGCTGCTCAGCTGCAGTGCTGCTGTCCATGCATCCCACCACGCAATCAGCTTCCTGCTCACATGCTGTCCATGCATCTCTCCCCACGACTCCCTCACCCCCCAGCTGATCTCTCACTGCCCAGCCTGCTGCTGTGCCCTGCCATGGGACTTTCTGGTAAACAACCATTTTTATCTTTAACAAACACAACCCAGTATCTCATATCTCCCCCTTTCTTTTTAATAACAGTGACAACAGTAATAACCATAACATTTCAGAAACTGTAACATGCCTATAACATAGCAACGATATCAGGATGGTCTAACAAAAGGTTGCATACACTGTGATGGAACCCACCCCACATGCTGGCCTCTGGAGATGCAAGCATAACCTCTTCCCCATATTAGTAAGTCCAGGGGTCCTTTCCATTGTCCAGTTAGTAAGTCCTTTACCATTACCGGAGGTCTTGGATAAGCTTTTGTGTTGAAGGAATACCGTCTGTTGCATGCAGTCTGTCCCATCTCATCTCAATTTAAAAATTGAGGACACACAGGGCTTTAGCCAGTTTGTCATGAGGGCATTTTAAATCCCCCTCTTTTTGTTTTTAAATGCAAAGGTAGTGCCTGCCATAAGCTTAGTTTGAATGAGGCTCTTGCTCTGCGGGAGAGTGGGGAATTCTTCTATTGTCAGATGCACCCTATTGCTGCAAGAAGTTATGAACTGGCGGTGTTGGGATAGCTCAGAGTGGCAAAACAGTTGAGCCAATGCTGAACAGCATCTCAGGCCTTCTTTCTGGTGTGAGCAGCAATAACAGGAACATAATTTAATTGTGAACGAAGTTAACAAGGTAAAACTTACAACTACCTTTATGCTTTGCCGTCACCAGGTCTGGAAGGAGCCTTCTTTTCACAATGAGGACTTGGAACGCCTTCTCCGGTTAAGGCTCCCATGTCTATCTCAAAGGAAAGTGGTCCAGCTTCTGCAAAGCCAAATTAGCTAGTCAAAGAGACTTGCTTCCAATTTTAGCACAGAAACACCTGGTTTTGATGGCATACTTCCTTTGCCAGTCAAGGCCATAGCCTAGCCAGAGCATGAACCTAGACTGGGAAGGCTTCCTTACCATATCCTTAAAAGAAATCTTTCAGTAATAACTTATAGAACAGCTGACTTTGTCACCTATCTTTAGTTAAATAATCAATGATATTATAAAGAACTTGTAAATAACTACACCTATACACATATATATACAACTCCTTTGAAAGTATCATTTATCCTTCTGTCACAAAATCAAAACCATCAAAAGAAATATCTCTGTCTCAGGTTTTACAGATCATAATCTGATATTTAAATGCTTCAGTACTTAAGATTGTCAAATCAGCATTTAATATTTTTTGTATAAATTAAATCATATTTTAAGGAAATGAATATTTGAGGAGTCATGTACAAAAGAAACTAGCAAGCACCATTGAAATGAAATGCATTATTTCACTGCAAATTTTACTGTTTGAAATACCTTTGAAGTAAATTTAACAAGACTTTTAAAACATAAGTGGCTCCTGTGAAAAAAACTGAAAGGCATATTGAAGAGCAGCCAAATTTAAAATTTGCACAGAAGCATCTTTTAACATTAATACCCTCTTATGCTAATGGACAGAGCCACCTCCACAACAAACTACTGCAGTTTTGTTGGTTTTACTGGATGTATCTGTAAAAATAGTTGGTGTGTTGACAGGAGTCATGCTGCAGAAGTGTTTCGCAAACAAGGAGAGGCTACCCCTCTCTGTCCCTTTGCTGAGGGTATTCCTTTTAAAACAAACTCTTGTCCGCGTGTCTGGACCTCAGAGGTGGCGGTGGCAGACGGCACCGGGGTGCAGGAGCGGTGCAGGCAGCCGAGCCCGGGCCGCCACAGCGCCGTCAGGGAGGTCTTGAAGAGGAGCGGGAAGGCGCTGCGGGACACGGACCAGATCAGCGGCAGCAGGAACGCTTCTGGAATGAAGCAGATGACCGCGGCAGCACCACAGCACAACCCTGCAAACAGTAATAGCTCGGTGACAACACTTGTCAACACTAGAAAGCTTATTTGATCTCTAGCCGCGGCGGGAACACTCCCGCCGGTGCTCAGGCCCCGCCGCCGCCCTCGCGGCGCTGTGTGAGGGCACTCCGCGCCGCCATCTCCGTCTCCTCCGCCCGCCGCCATCGCCGCTGTCCCTCCATCTCTCCCCACAGCGGCCTCTTGCCTCGCAGGTGACCTCTAACAGCCCAGCCTGCTGCTGTGCCTTGCCACAGGGCTTTCTGGTAAACAGTAATAACTTTAACAAACACAACCCATATCCCATATAGAGTGGCCAGTGTTGGAAGGGATCTTCAAGATCATCTCTATCCAGCTCCCCTGCCCGTGGGCAGGGCCACCTTCCACTTGACTAGGTTTCTCAGAACTGCATCCAAACTGGTCTTACAGGGATGGGGCATCCACAAATTCTCTTGGCAACCTGTTCCTGTACCTCACCACCTTCACAGTAGACAATTTTTTTCCTAATATCTAATATTTTACTTTGAAGACATTTCTTCTTGTCCTGTCATTTCAAGTCCTTGTAAATAGCCTCCCTCCACCTTTCTTGTAGGCTCACTTCAGGTCCTGAAAGAATATCTCCAGGTTTCTGATGTAAAACCATTTCTAGAATCCCTCATTGCCATGGATATTGAATTTTCATTCTTCTGATGCCTCAGGTTCATATCCCTATAAGTCACAAGGAACAGTCATTATTGTTAGGAATGAAACCTGAAAGTTGCTGTTAGCCATGTTTATAATCATGCAGTTACAGTTTAATGATCGTTAAATGATGTTAATGTATTTAAAAACCCCAAAACAACACTTACCTTGTACCCCTGCTGTAGCCCATCCCTATTTGCTGTACCCTCTGTTCCTTGTTACTGTGTTCTTTGTTCCGTCAGGGCGCCTCCACTGCTCCCGGATTCTTCCACATGGGAAGCACATGGCAACCAATGGCTGCACCTGGTATGCTAACCATGCCAACTCACATGAGTCCCAGCGACTACAGGAGGTAAGACCACCACGTGTAGACCCCTAGAGCCAGCGAGCTGACATCCAGACAGCTTACCATACAACACTGAGGGATTCACAAGGCACCAAGCTATCTGCAGAGCCATTTGGTCATCCCTCCATGAGTGCAGAACTCACTCAAGGTCACCTCCTAGACTTTCAATGAGCCCAATTTGAGAAGTCTCCCATAGGACTCCTGCAAGGTTGTAGACCCCGGCTCTGCCTTTGGGCACAACTACTTGCACTTCCTCCTACTTGTTGTCCACAGGAAATAGTGACAGTGAGTGTGACCCCTTGGGCCCCCACCCAGACTGATTAGAATAAAGGCTTTATAAAAGGAGAAGGTTTCCTTGCCTGTTTTTAACAATTATGAATGAAAAGGGTGTTTTCACTTAAAAAGTTAAAAGAAAATTGACAGAAAAACTGTATGTATGGATAAAGTCCTTTGCACACATAGAGAACTCAGGATTATACAGGATTTGAATTGCAGAATTTTTATATTATAAGTTTCAAATAATTAAATAAATAGAGGATGTCATTGGAGATTTCAATGCTATTTAGGAAAAAGATGGCCCAAATCCAATATGATTACAAAAAAGAAAAGCCCTAAAAGTGAGTACTTAGTTGCTGCTCCTGGGACTCAGTTATCGCAGCACACCTAGCTGAATGAACTATTAATGAAATTCACCATCATCCCTGGTCTTGTATTAGGGATGCATTAACCCCCAAGTTTAGACTGAAAAAGATCATTTTTCTGTCTCCTTTTGAGAAAATGTAGGAAATGTAGAGGAAGTATCATGTTTAAGACAAGAAATCATCCTTGCCTGAAGAAAAAAATTTCAGTGATAGGCAATCCTTTCACTTCTCAGTGCATTTTTCCAACTCTCCAGGCATTGTCCGTCAGCCCACCTAGGAAACAGTTAAAACTTCAGACTATAAGGGAGCAGTCAGATTTTATACAGAGATGTTTCACTGTGAATGACACACCAATATATAAGCATCATTTTTTTCATAGTGGGCATGTACTGTTCTGTCTTTATAGAGACATTTTTTAAATTTGGAACATAAATTAAATTAAATATTTATGCCAGAGCTGTCAAAAGAATGGCAAATAGGACTGGCAAACAATTCTCTTAATGAAGTTCAATCACTGTAATGCACACTGTTGTCAAAGGGTAAGTCGAAGTTAATTTTTTCTTTAAAAGTTTTCTCTGCTTTTTCCTGAAAGTCATGTCAGAAAAAAAAATGATAGTTTGAAAGGTGATTTTTTCAGAGCATAATCCTGTTCTCAGCTAAAGTAAATATAATTTCTTTTCCCTTTGGCAACATCAGCAGCTGGTGAGTTCTTGGGGCTATTTATTTATGTTTACTAGTGGGTTTTTGAGGAATGTAGTTTCATTAATATATGTTTTTAAGCATAAACAGATTCACCTACAAAAAAGATACCTTTTTTCTTCTTTATTTAACTGCAGCCATCTAAAGGAAATGGGCAATAACATGGCCAACCATGGTACCTCAATATCCTGTTTATCTTACCCAGGTACAAAATTTTCATGATCATCAGCAGGCAGAACAAAAATCTGGGTGTTCTGAAACTCAGATTTTCAGCTATACAGAAATACTCTAAGAATTTTAAGAACCTGGTTTTTAGCACAGCTGGTGTCATTCCTGTCTCCCACACTGCCAGCTTCTCTTCCTCTCAAAACCATTTTAATACCTGCTGAGAGAGATTGGTAACACTTGGCAGGACCAAAGCTAAATGGCCTCATACAATTTCTTGGAAGTATATAGACAAATTGCTGAAATATCTGAACTCCTAGGTCAGTGGCAAATTCCTGAAAAGCAGCTTACAGTAGTGCCACAAAAAGTAGTTTTAACATTACTTTGTATGTCAAGTCCTCCTTAGCCTTATCAACTGAGTTTAATGACCTTTTCCAAATCTTTTCTCGATGAACTCCTGTGCCCTGTGAATAAGGGTGGATTGTATGGTTAAGAGGAAATGACTGACCTAGTTTAAAATAAAAATTGGATAACTACATTCCAACTGCATACCTTTCTGGTCTTTGTTTCCTTGGTGACCCCCAGTTATCTCTTCTTTGTGCCTTGATTTCCCCATTTTTAAACAACATCAGTGTCTTGTTTGACACAGTTTGATCATTATTACTAGTAGCTTACATTCACTTCTGAAGGTCTTCAAATTCCAATAAAAATATAGAAAGGTAAGTAAAAAGTATTGATCCACATTCCAGTCTCATTGTGAAATCTCCTGGTAACTTTTAGTTCACTCTGCAATATTATATATATAAGGAAATCATGTATGCACAGTGTGATTTTAGCTGGCTCTTAATAAAAAAAAGCCTGAGTTGAGAACATGGGAAATAAAAACAGATACATTAAAGCTATGCAACCAACCACCAACTGGTCTAAATTATCATCACTGAATTTCTTCTGCTGGAACTCACTGGAGTCCACCTTTTCAACCTGCTCTGTTGTCTATTTCATCATAATACAATGCCAGTCAGAACAGTATTTCTACAGATGAAAATCCCGAGTCCTACACCTCAAATATCTGCTGGAATATTGAAAACAGCCCATTTTTTTTTAATGACCAAACATGAATTTTATTTAAAATTTAAAATTACAGCATGAATTGTTGTCAATTATTTTTCATTGAATATAAAATGCTGTTTTCAAAGGTCAATATAAGTTTGCAGAATACAACATATTTGCCTTACCAAAAGAAAGTGAAATTTTCCAGTGAGAAAATTACACATATAGTCTTTTTTCTCAACCACAGAAAAAGTCAGAAACCACCTGAAATCTGCTGAAGAACATAAGGAAGAGATGCCTGAGACGAATATTAGGGAAAACATACATGTAAGTAGAAGACCATAAACATATTGTTGCTTGCCTCTCTTAATTTTTCCTTTCAGGCTGAATTTGTGAAATCTGCTACCTATGAAAACTTGTTATTTTTCAGTGCAAAAAACACCCTTTAGACTGATGAGTAGTGCAGGTTCTGTAATGTACTAATGGTCAGTCACTTG
Organism: Horornis vulcanius; assembly: GCA_013401035.1. NCBI lineage: Eukaryota > Metazoa > Chordata > Aves > Passeriformes > Scotocercidae > Horornis > Horornis vulcanius. The sequence goes on along the minus strand of VZUA01022932.1, from coordinate 37,409 downwards.
CTAAGCATACCAAAAGGGTGCTAGGTTTTGGATTAATTACTTCCTTGTGTTGGACCATTTAAAGCTCATTTAGAAATTAAATCACATATTTCACAACTGTCTTGAAAATCCAAGGTATCATATCCTTCCTAATAAAGTTATATATAGACATATAGACATACTTATTTAAATTTCTGTAATTTGCATATTTTACTTTCCATGCTTAGCAATACCTACATAAAAGAGAGGTCTTAATGAAGTCAGTCCAGCATGAGAACAGGACAGTCATCTGAATGTGAAATTTTGAGCAAGTACCTGCACTTTTATATATATACATATCACACTGCCTGAGAACACATCTGCTAATGATTCAGTAAGTTTCAATGATCACCTCATTTGATATCACAGGTAAATAAATGAAGGTTTTACTCAGATTTGATGTCTTATGCTTTCACTGGCAGCACTGGATAAGCTTGAAGAGATTATAAGTGTCATTTAGAAATTCAGTGTCATATGAAATAGTGTTGAGGGTTTGGGGTTTTTTTTCTTTCTGGGGTATTGTTTTCTCTGCCAATGCAGTGAGATCTGTTTATCTAATCTGATTCATGATTCATGCATCTGCAATCTAGCAGCAACACTAGAACTAGTTTGCAGCTTCAGCTTTTCTTCCCTCCTTTGAATAATATGGATAACACAGAAATTTAAATGGGCTTTTCTTGTGATCTATATATCTTCAGACGTACTATCCCTTGAGATGGATCAACACCTGTTTTTCATCAGACACATGGCAATTTTGAAAAATGGGCTAAAAGAGAGAGATGCAAATACCACGTTTGTGAAACAAGCATTGTGAGTCCCAGATCTGAGACCTGTTGATTCCCTGGTCCAACCTGAATATAGTTTAATATTTCTCTGGTAAACATCCTTAGCTAAGTCATACAGAACTCAATAGTCAGTCATCTGACAGCCCAGTCCTAAGCAAATACTTTAATGACTGTTTTAGGATACTGGGCTGCACAGCCACTTACAGATTTAATAAAATGGGAAGCAGGTTATTCAGTTGCCCAACCCTGCCAGTAGTTTCTGCCATAACCCTGTTTTCCTTTACTAGAGTCAATAAGCCCTTTGAATGCTCAGAGAACTTGACCATGCCTGTTCTGGGCAAAAGAGAGCACGAGCTTGGTAATTAACCAAAAATTACTCCCAGGACATGGGCCTAAATGAAGTTTATGCACAGTATCCTGAAAGGAGCTGATGTCTTGGACTGATGTAGTGATGCTTCCTTGTCTGGAAAGAGGAGAGGTTTCTTCTGTGTTTAGTGCACACCTGTATCATCACTGGCCTGCATCTACTGACCTGTCTTTTTAAGAAAAGTATTCAAGACTGTTGGCAGAAGCAGTGTCTGGCCTCTCTTCTAGCAATTAGGTGTCATACTTAATAAAAGGAAACAGGGAGAGAGAGAGAGAGTCCAGAGGACAGAAAGGTCTTTAGAAACATGTTCTTAAAGCAGAGGGTAGAAGTATCAGCACTGAAAATGGAGATAAGTAGTAATGAGCTTCTTGAGCTTTTCAGACAGTGAAGAAGCGAACAAGATTTAATCTGCTACAGAATTAACAAAAAGCTGGACGAAACTCTCTTTGATTTTCTTCTTGATGAATAGAAAATCTTTGTTACTCTACTGCCACCACACTTGCGCTAGAAAGGCTGTCACAAGCCTGTGAGTAGATTTCCATTTCAAAACATATCTAAGCCCTGTTAGGCATGTGTGATCAGGGCTGGTACAGAGACCCTTAAAATGAGGCCAGGTAAACTGCACACCTCTACTCCAAAAGCATGAAAAAGCTCCAGTCAGGAAGAGGAGATTAGGAAAGGAATAAATACACCATAATATGACCTTGACAGAGATTATTTGGATTTGCAGTGATGGTAGAATTTGACCCAAAACAGATTAACACCAGTT
>VZUA01022931.1:13738-24868 GCA_013401035.1 Horornis vulcanius | reverse complement strand
CCAGGTTGTGTTTGTTCTGTGCTTTTGGCCAACTCCAATAAAATTGGTGCCTTAGATCACATCCTGTTGTGGCCTGTAGTATTTCTGCTACTGTGTACCCGTGAAAGTTGATGGGTTTTAATGGGAATTTTGCTTAGTTTGATTTTAATTTACCAGTGACTGATTCCCAATGCTATTTAATTTTTAATATCTGATCTCTCCTGAAAGATCTGTATCATAGCATGTGTAGGTCCTTTTTTTAATTTTGTTCTTCTGAATTCTTTTCTCTTGAAGTTTTGTTACTATGGAATCTGCATTTCAAAAGTAGAGAAGTAATTTAAGGATAAGACCTTTTTAATAATCTGAATAATTTGTGGCATTTGACAAATATATAGATATATAGTCTGGAATTTTTAAGACTGGTTGAAGTATTTGAGACTTGGTTAATTTGAAAGCAAGCCGTATGATTAAAATGTCCTGGGTATCATGGAAAGTTTCAGCCATAATTATACAGTTTTAATGAATTTGTTGCTCTTGAAAATGTTGAGTTGACAGCTGCTTAGGATGAAGTCCTGGCTGGTTGCAGCACATGATAGGTAGGGGATTGCAGAGCTCTGAGCGCTGCTCGGCTCCCTCTCAAAACGAAGTTGAAGATCACTCAGTAAACGACCAGCTGAGCCCTCCCTTTCCATCAACAGAGCAGCAGCATTTTATTTTGTGGACAGCTGGCTGGTAGAGAATACTTGACATCTTCCTCTGATTTGTGGTCAGCATGTGTCAGTGTATGTCAGTCCACCAGGATGGTTGTCACGGCCCTCCTCATGTGAGGAGGAGTGGAGGAATTTTGGATGCCGATACCGGCAGTGACTGTACTCTTGAGCCTGTATTCAGGAAACAGATTAATTCCTCTTCCAGGTGCCAAGATTTAGCACCTTTTATGTATTTTGATTAGCGCTGAATAGGAGATTTTTATCCTTAGTGGTGTAATGGTTTGTTGCATTTAGATACCACTTATTATGAGCTAGATTCTGACATTTGATATTATCTGACTTCTCTGAGAGCCAACCCCTCTTGAGTGAATGTGATGTTTGACAAGTAAATAATAGAGTATGGTGCCCTATGAATGTGTTTTAACATGTTCCCCTAAAGTTTTTTTAGCACTGATGCATGTATTTAAAGAGTTTAGTATGCAAGGCATAGAAGGATGGAAAAGTTTGTTTATGCATTCAATAATTTCTTCTTGGGCAAGATTCATGTTGATGTCGTTCTACACAGCATTTTATTATCCTGCCTCTGGTACAAAGGGGTATGTAATCTGGAGGATGGGGGGTGGACTTATTTTTTTCAAATAAAAGCCACTAAGGCCAGCACTTTTGTCCCTTTTCATGTCTTCTGAAGCCTGTGTGATTTCTAACCCTTTATTTCTTTTTTTCCAGGCTATTCATGTTTGCTGTCGGGCAGGGCAAATCAATCTTTTCTAAGTACTCTTTAATCATAAATCCAGATGTATTAAGCTTGCTATTACCTAGCCAGTGGTAGTCAGAAAAAGGCAGGGGGGAATGTCTAGTCAGTATGGCTGAACTGTGATTGGAATAACAGGGCTCCTTGCTCTGTGCACCTTCACTCTTGGACTGCAGTGATGCTTTTGGTCTTGTTGGTGAGCTGCCTTTTTAAAAAATTTTGGTTTTATTTTTATTTAATAGAGGCTGTGATAGCATTCTGTCTAATTATTGTGTTTTGTAGTGTCTGTTTTGTGCACACTGAATGTTCATTCCCCTTAGCTTACATTTCCCCTCTGGTTTTCAATAAATCTTGGTGGACCTTTGTATCCTGCCATCTTTTCTGCCCTTTTTCCCTAGAGTGCTAATCCCCCACCTCCAAATATCTGTAAAATCAGCATTTTATTTTTTTCCCTCCTGAGCAGCTATTGCCATCAGCTGTTATAAAATAATGGCTTTAGATGTCTCCCTTATAATACATTGACCCCTCTGTCTGATTTATCATTAATTTCCAGAGATTTGTTCCAGGCTTGAACTAATACCTTCCCCCCAGGGTCTTGAGTTAAAAACCACACTGAAACCCACTTCCTTTTGTACCTGGGATATTAATTGTATTGCCACCAGCATCCCTGGCACACAGAGACATCCCACCACAGTTAACAATATCTGGGTGGTTTACACTGGCTTCTGTATAACAACATTCAAGCTCCTTACACTTATTTCTGAACTTGTATTCTATCTTGCTACTGTTTTCCATTCCAATACCCACACTCTTACTTATTAGAAAACTCATTTTTATCTCCCTAAAGTTCTTGCCAGTTTCTTCCTTCTATTTGTGCCTTTAAAGGCAGAAAAGGTACAACTATTTGCAGTGGAACTTGGTCTGTGCCTAACAGTGTTGGAATATTTGTAAGTTATGGTTTTACTAGGCTTGGAAGACTTTCTATGCATTAATATTAATTAAAATATTGAAAGACGATAAACTTACGAGTGCTGTAGCATAGTCAGCAGAAAGTATTGAATCTTGGGGTTTAAGTTTGGTTTGGTTTTTTTTCCATTTTAATGTATTGCTCTTAAAGTGGGATGTGTTTGGAACTGGCAGGTTGGAGGCATGGTCCCTGGCAAGGCAGTGAAAAATCTCTGCTTGGCTCTACTGGGCACAGGAAACATAGATATTGTGTATTCTCTGCAGGACTGTTGGGACTGGAGGTGGAGGACTGTTGAGGCTTATTACCCATCACAGCTATGTCTCCAAGTCACCTTCTCTAGGTTCTGTGAAAGCCAAATTGTCTTTTAAACCTAAAATCAGAAACTTCAATGAGTCCTTTTGAGATAATTCCTATGCCCAGATGCCTTTATTAATGTCCTGTTTGTTCTTAGAATTACAGTCAGCTCTTCCTCAGCAAATGACTGAAAAGATTGCTGTTTAGGAACCTGGTCCTTCAGAGCTAAGGCTCATCAATGCCCCTTATTATTTTCCTGTTGCTGCTGTGCAGCCTGACAAGCAGTCACAAACCCATGCTTGGGACACTTTTGCAAACCTGATGGACCCATAGGTCTCCCTGCTATGACAATAGGAGTTGTCAGTCATTGCTACCTGTGAAAATTAACACCCCAGCAAAGTAAATCCATTCTGACCTGTTTCAAATTTTAGCCCTTTTGATATTAAAAAAAAAGAAAAAAGAAAAATGGTATTTCGACAATTGGAAAATCTTAATACTTATCTGCTTGATTTGGAATTGTTTTGTATAGCTACTGAAATGGTTTAGTAGCCTTAGATTATATAAATAGAGTGTGAACAGCTATGTATATGAAGCAAGAATAATGAAATGCATATTCTATGTTGCTTCTTGTCTGCAAGCCTGTTGTTAACCAAATTCATTTTTAACCTGTGAGGATCCACAGGCATGTTAGTTGGAGGAGCTGATAGGTAAAAACAGTGCAGACAAATAAACATTTGGAAAGTAAAACATCAAGTCCTTACTCTTCACCATGTTTATTGAATTAAAGACTTCCAACACTGGGGCTGTAGGTAAGGGTGCAGCTTGCTGCCCTGTCAGAAGTACACAGCCCTTCTCATGCCTGGAGTAAAATTGCCCAAGACCAAAGCACGTCTTGAAAGTTTTGTTTCTTGCAGGCATTTATGCATAAAGACCCCATTTGTAAGGCAGAAGTAGCTAAAAATAGAATGTTGTAGTATGGTTAACGATGATACTGAGAGCAGAGGAAAAGCCGTGGTGCCACATTTTCAGGTTTGCTTGCCAGATTGGGGGCATATGTGGGGGTAGGACATTGCTAGTCATCCCTTGGTACTCATGCCTGGTATCCTTGGTTATTTATGCCTCAAGTTTCAAATACCTGGAGGTATTTTCTGTAATATAAGGCCAGATTTTTTTTTTCCTTTTTTTGCCTAGCCAAAAAGTTCCAAGATTTGATTTAGAAACATTAGCATTAAAACAAAAATATCACGATGTCTTTGTTTTACTTCAAGCCTTAAGTCAGTAGTGCTTCTCCCAGAAGCAGGAGGGATAGAGACCTAATAAAAATGCAATGAAGGCTGAATTGTGCATTCACAGATGTGTAGGAGATGGAGCTTTAAGAGAAGTGCACATGCAATGGCTTATGCTTAGGAACATCAACACCAGCTTTGTGGTGTGTAGAGCATTACCAACCGCTGGTGTGTGATAAAGCTGCCACAGTGATGGCAGCCACTTAACTGTATCCTGTCAGCTCTGAAGTGTCACTAGCAGTCTGTTTGTCCCTGGCTGGGCTCATTTACACTGTGTGACTTAGCTCTGTGTTGTGGAGCATCTTCTGGCTACAGGGCAGTTCGACCTGCGTTGGTGTTTGTGTGACTTTTTGGGGCTTTATTTTGTTTGGGATTTTTTTTTTTTTTAAGAACATGTTTTGTGGTTTTTATGCCACTTAGCACCACGTCGTCCTGCCACTGGTGGCTTGTGGCTGAAGATAACAAGCAAGTAGTGGTGGAGCAGAACAAACAGTATTTCTACTACAAGAAAACACCCCAAGATCCTCTGTCACTACAAATCTTTTCATATTAAAGGTTCACTTGATGTTCTGGAGAGCCAGATTGCTGTTTTTTTCTCTTAATCTTCTCTGTGTTAACTGCTTCACATTCGACCTGAGCTCGTGGGAGCACCTGTGGTCAGGCATCGTAATTCCCGGGTTCTTTCCTTCCTATCATGGTTGCTGTTTCCTCTCCTGGAAGCCTCACCCATTGCATTCCTGCTTTGAAATGGTTGTCTCCTGGGCAGACAAAGGAGTGTAGTGCTGCCAGCTGGCTCGTCGCCCCTCCTGCCCATCCGTGCTGTTGCAGACACCTTTCAAAGCGTGGGGAGAGGTGTGGGTGGCGTGATGCCGCGTTGGGGCAGCTCCAAGCATGCGTGCCTGAAGGAAGGCTCAGGCTGCCTCGGCCAGAATGGCTCAGGACAGGCTGCTGGGAATGGTATTTCAGACCCCACAGAGGCACGGACATAATTTCAGCCTTGTTTGGGACCGCGTTTGTGGTCAGAGTCTTACTGCAGGGTCTGCGCCGCAAAGAATGGGATTTACAGATAGCTTCAGGAAGGGGGGGGAGTCTACTGGAAAGCTGCAGTTTCTGCCTATTTTGGTTAACTGATTCAGCCTTTCGAGGTCATTTAGGGTGGATTGATATGTTCTCGTTCTCCGTATGTGCGGCAGCGCAAGGATCCTGCAGATTGCAATAAACGGGGAAAGGGAAGGAGCAGATTGTCCTACCGGAAAGTAAAAGACTCTTTCAGGATTGTGTAGGTTGTGTAATTTGAAGATCAACATTGCTTATGGTGAACAGATGGAGAGGATGATTAGAAGCTACAAGTGCCCTCCTGTGCTATAGGCCCAATGTCAGATAAACTACCTCTACAGAAAATTATCACTTTCTGAAATTCTAGGACAACTGTAGGTTGTACTCTATGAAATTGAGAGAGAAAACTGGTGTGAGGAGGAGGAAAGGATCTAGACTGTTAACTGTGTGAGACTGCAAACTGCCTCTCAGGAAGCTCAGATTCAAGGTGATTTTAGTGTCTGTGAGTGCTCAACATTGCTTTTATGAAACTGTGCAAGAGGAAATTCCCATTATTTCAGTCCTGGAGTTCACTGTGGCTATGATTAGTACAAACCTGGGTGATTTTTCCCTCAGTGAGGGTGTGCTCACCTGCCTCACAAGGTCTAACAGTGCAGTATTTGTACAGCAGAGAGCACATGCAAAAACCTGAACAAGCAGTGCATTTTGCCACATGTGGCTGTAGGAAAAGCTTGTCTGAGAATGCCTGCTTGAGAGCTGTAGACCAGTGTGTGTGTGTGTGTATTGCAGCAGTGTGTTAGTATTTAAGGCTGATTGTGTGAGGTTTTTGGGTTTGTTTTGAAGGATGTGTTTAAGGGATGAGTGAGTAACAAAGACTTAAACAGTGGACAGTGATTGGGGAATAAATGGTGTGTGTAGACTAAGCTGGCACATCTTCTCTCTGGGAGTGAAGCATCTTCCTTGGAGCTTAGCTGGCAAAACTACCTGTGTGTCACAAGGATCCCAGCTAGAACCAGTATTCCAAGAACTGGGAGGGCATACAGTGGCAGGCTGGAAAATCCAGGAACTGGATAAGTAACCATTAGTGTCTGGCCTGAGCTTGGCAGATGAAACAGGCGGTGTCAGGGCAAGAAAGCACAGCCCAGTGCCTTAATGGAGCTCTTTCTGTGAGTTGCTCAAGGACTGGAATGAAAGTTGTGCTCAGTAAGTAGAAAAAAATACTGAAATGGTAAGAAGGGAGAAAAAGTGCATTGCCCTGAGGATAAACCAAACTGAACTAGCACACGTAAAAAAGAATTTGGTCGTTCTTGTGATTAAATCAATGGCAGTGAGCAATGCCATGAATTAGGAGGAAAGATGGTTAGTGGACGTGGCTCTGTATTGTCCTGCTTTTGTGATGTGTGTGTTTGTATGTGTGCAAACATATCTCCCAAAATCAGAATATGCAGCAATGGGGAAGGTGTTCCCAACACGTGTATTTAATGTATGGTATTACATACAGGAACTGTTGGATAAATGAACACTAAGATTGTGAAGTCAGGCTCTCAAAGCATAGGAAATGCCAGAATTAGATTTGCCTGCACAACCTTAATTCAGCCCCTTTGTGCATATGCATTATGATACAGTCTTTAATTACATGATCACATATCAGACCACTGAAATGACAGTGCTGACAGAATGAGAAGATATTCCATATTTTTTTTAATCCTTTTTGTGTGTCTCTGTGGCAGGCATATTCTGTACACATTCAGACCCCAGCTTAAAAACAGAAATTCCGTAATAAAACTTGTATAACCAATACATGTGAAAATTAATAACTTCCCATAGCCTCCTCTGTGATGCTTATCACTGTGTTATCTGTATGTTGTAAAGATGTTAATTGATTCTCACAACATTCTATCTTGGTGGTGCTCTGTTTTACAGATGAGGGAAATTTTTGAAGGGGAAGAAAACACCTCAGTTCAGTCAAATTCTACCTATATAGCTACAGTCATCCTAAATCCTGGCAGCAATCCAGTTCACTGAAGCCTGCTTAATTCTGAATATTTATCTGCCTTAGGGAGTCTCTGGATTACGTGAAAGTGTCTGAACTCTCCTACCCAGAGCTGTGCCCTTGCCACCTGTTTTAGGGGAACCCTGAGGAAAAAAGTGTTTTCTGCCCTTCTCCCAAAGTGATGCTGCTATGCACCAAGAAGGCCAGAGCCATGTGACAATCCAAACTGGCCTGGTGGCAGGCTTGTGCAAGGATTGGGCTTTGAGTGGAGTGGTTGGTCCCAGGTAAATACAGGCCCTCAGCCTTTTCTATTATGATAATAGATAGGATATCTCCATGATGATAACTGAAGAGGGAATACCTTGCTTAGGCCTCTGTTCAGTCAGTAGAGAGAAGGAAATGCAGAGTTTACTTGGAATTAAATTCTTTGTGCGAGTCTCCAGGGGTACCCCCCGCCTCCATTTGATGTTTAGGGAAGGTAACTCCTGTGATAGGCTTCTAAATGCAACTGGGTCAGATCTGACTTTTCAAAATGTTGTTTTCACTTTATTGTGGCTGTTCGTATCTCCGAAATAAAGCATCAGTTGACTGCAAAATATAGCATCCCCAAGTATATGTGCAGGTACACCAGGTCAGAAAGTGGGACATGTATGACAAAGGGCTTCCTGAAAGCTTTTGGATTCCTGCAAAACTGTCCTCCTTTTTGGCTTGCAGATCTCTGCTGCCTTCAATTCTCATGTTCCAGTACCTAAAACAGGTGAGTTTGTGGTCCAGCAGACAACTTTGTAAGTGTGCAAGTCATGTTCATTCCCAGAGATGGCTCTTCTGGGGTAATATTCTCCTAGGAAAAAAGTTGGAATTTGATATATAATTAGAGAGTATTGCACTGTGTATGCACAAAGACTGAATCTTAGCCTGGGCTTCCGATGGCTAAATAAGGAATGATTGTGAAATCTTAAAGTACAGTATTTTGTTGAGTGCTCACTTTGGTTCAATATTTTTTCACCAGAGAATTTTATAGTATTACACTGAAAATGTTGTAGAGGTCTGCCACCCTTTCCCTCTCGCTTAGGTCATCAGAGGGCTGTTACTCACAGAGACTTGGGAGAGAGTCCTGCTGGTTTCTGCCAGCTGTGGACAGCAGCAGATGGCTTGAGCCAGTCAGAAATCCAGCTGTTTATTCCCAGTTGTGAGGATAGTGGCCTCTGGCAGTCTTGGCATAGTCTAAGTTATTTTTTGTCTTTCTCATCTTCACCCATACTTCTTTCCCCTCAGCTTCTGCCAGCCCCTGTTACTCCATTTTTTTTTTTTTAAATCTGTGCTGCTTTTCTGTGCTTTAGGTCTTTACATGGAGTTAAGTTGCTTCATCTGCCTTTATAATTTGGCAGCAAACAGAAGGGTGTGACGTTTTGCTGCCTTTGTAGCATTTCCCAGTGTAAAACCTGGGAGCACTCTGGTGACTCGGAAGAGCTGCTGGAAGGGGCTTGTGAAGCAGGTTGGCACAGGGAGGGAGGCACACTGACCTGCGTGGGGGTAGTGTGCCCAACATACCAGGCCTTTCAGTCTGTTGCACTGATTTTCAGCAAGTCTTTTCTGCATATGTGTAAATTGAGAGCTCCCTCTTCCTCAGTCTTGGATAACATTCGGACTGGTGGTTGCAAAGGGCAAGTGGCAAGAGTTGCTTTCCTCCATGCACATTTCAGGATTGTCCAAGAATGATTTAAGCTGTGTCAGTGAGAGTGATTTTAAATAAAAATGTGTGTGGCTCAGGTCATGAATGGTAATGAAGCCAAGCAGTTCATTTGTTCAGTTTTTGTACTCACTGTTTTGGTGTATTGGCTGCTGCATTTATTTTCTTATATATAGAGGCCAACCACAACTAACATTATGGATGTTTCCAATGGAGTAGTGGTAGTGGTTTGATCAGTGGTGGTGTGATTCCTGCTGATACGCTGGATATTTGGAGAGAAAAGCAAAACAGCATATCAGAGGCCTTACAACACCAGTTGGTTAGAATTCAGTCCTTTGAAAACCACTACTCCAGAGATTTAGTGAATTACTCAAAATTCACCTTTGCCTTTATTGTGCTGATTCGTTGCATATACCACAGTTGCTGAAGTAAGAAATACTGCTTTGCATTCAAAGAAACAGATTTTTATGCTTGCATTAGGAAAAGAAACTGTCTTAACTGAAACAAGCAATGTTATCAGCAATATAAATTTTAAAAGTAATCTGTATTCTGTAATTCAAGGTTGGGGTATGTAAGGTGCAGCCATATTTGGAGGTTCTGGTCTGCCTGTTGTGTTGGTGATTATGTACTGCGGGGAGGGATGAGGATTTGCTGCTTTGCCAGTTTAATAGAGGCAAGGTAACTAATTTGATTCGGGATACTCTCATCATGAGTTGCTTGAAGGTGTTCAAATTTGCTTATGAAATAGTCCCTTCTGAGCTAAGGAGATGGAAATGAGACACTAAAAAGCTTTCTTGAAATGCTTCCATGTTTCTCAGCTCAGAACATCCCATTTGATATTAATATTAGGTACTGAGGCAAAGTCATCAGGTAGAAGAGGGAGGAAATGTAGAAATAGTCATTTTCTTGTGTGTTTCCTCAGGATGCTATTTTGAGGCTTTAAAAAAAAAAATGAAATTCCTGCTTTGTTGCTGAGGCTGCTGTAAAGCGGGGAAGTGGCAGATGTAATTGAAGTCCCAGGGCCCTGCCCTAGAAGAGGTCCAATCCTGGCAGCATACATATTGCTTATATGAAAGCGAACAGATGGATACATTTGGTCAATTCTGCCGGGTTCATATGGAAACCTTCAGAATTTTTTCTTACTATTTTGAGTGGAATACTTAAATCTGTTATCTGCTGAGAGGCTGTAGTTTGCCTGGGATGGGTGCTTTGGTAGCTTTGAGCAGGGAGCGTTGCCTTGCTGTGGATGTCTTCCGATCAGATGTGTTTATCTCCCCATACTCCTTCCCCCTCTCCCCTTCCTACAGGACCAATTCAGCTACTGGAGGAGTGAGCTGGATTTTTTTCAACTTCAGTGGCATGAGAACTGTCAGCTGAGTCTTAATCATGGAGCTATTACTGGTAGTGAATATGAAGGAAAGAGAAGAAATCCAGCTTGCTTTTCAGACCATAGATTGATTGCAGAAGCACATTTTGCTTATTCTTGGGGTGGAGAGAAAAGAGGAAGGAGGAGATTTGGAGAACAAAAACATCACATTTTCTTTAATTAAAAAGCCCACTAATTTTCTGATACTAATTCATGCTAAATTCTTGCTGACAGTTTTTGATGTTTCCCAATTCAAAACAACTGAAAGCAATGAATTGAAGGGAGAAGAATGAAGAATCAAAGAGGAGGGGTGTAGCTGTATTAGTAGGATACATCTTGAAGTGCTAATATTTAGTCTGGGAGGGGGGGAGGAGGTAGGATTAATCTCTAATGCTTGAAATTAGTTGCTTTTGAGTATCCTCAGGTGTGTGTGTGCATGTGTTCACATGTGTAATGATTTAATAACATGGCATCAGGGAAAGAATTGGTACATGGCTAAATTCTAAAAGCCTATCATGCAGATGTGTCAGCATCTGTATTGTCATCTAGTTATCTCTTTTCCAAGTGTATAACCCTATAAAAATATACACAATAATTATTTAGACACTATCAATGACAGCTCTGTGCAGTATTAAAGTTGTGCAAGANAAAAAAGAGTAGAAGCTGAAATTGTTGGGAGAGAGAGCTAGAGAGCTTGAATTTGACAAAAATAGTTTCTTCTCGATTCCTCTCTCACTCTCTTGAGCTGCATCCTTCTCACAAAAACAACTCCACCCACTGTTGTAGAAAATGGCCATCTCTTGGTATGTTCTTTGGAGGTCTTGTTTTGATAGTGCTAGTGCTAGTTTTGGGGATTAACATGAATAACCCTATCAAATTTTGTTAAGACACGGTACCAATACAGAAGGACCCATGTATACTATTTAAAATACCCTTGTTAACAGAGATTTAGCAGTCATTTCATTCTCCACTGTTCATCACATTCACACATGTGGGATGGGCATTAACAGATTGAGCTACATCTTTTCATTTCAATTC
>VZUA01022930.1:32002-42266 GCA_013401035.1 Horornis vulcanius | reverse complement strand
ACCAGGGACAGACTCTGCACAGTGCTTCATTCTGTTACTCATTTTAAAAGGAATCAATTATCCTATTAATTCTGTAACAAGAATTCTAATTAAAAGGTAACTAAAGAGAACAGGAAATTTGCAGGTAAGGTATTTTCTACACTTAATCTATTACTGAATATTTTATTCAATGCTCAAGTACACAAGAAAAAAGAGACTATTTAATGTAAGATATGACTAATAAGAAGAGCAGCCAGAGCAGCCCTTATGCTTTGATGCCTATATATATATATAAAAATCATTNCGCCCATACAGTTACCCAAATAATATAACAGCATTCATTTTACCTTGAACCAGCCAGAGTAGATCAGTTTTAGCTCAGCTTTAGACTCATTCACTCAACTCCAGTTGTCTTCCACCAAATGTATAGAAAATGAAATAGACACGCAAGAAAATGCTATTTCCTTATCAAACGGAGGGGTTTGAATAATCTTTTTTTTATTACTCCTCCCAGGTAAGCTAGGACTTGAGTATGTTCTGTAGGCATTTAAATAGTTTTTCCTGAAAATATCTGCCTTGAAAGCATCAATTAGGATATCGCTGAACTCCTTCTTCCTCCAACTCTCAGTTACTAGTGGGGGAACCAACCACACATTTCCACTAACTACAGGACTAAGTCAAAAAAAGGAAAGAAAATATAGTACTAAGGTGTGCTACTATGAAATTAAGCACAATTTAAATTAATAACTGAAAATGTCCTTTTTCAACTTATGCCAGTTGCCATTTATGTCTTTGTACACAAACAAGATGGAAATCTTGAACTGTCCAAGTCATCCAGTTCCAAACAAAAGAGCAGTCTAAAGAACAAGCCATACAGCCTCTACCTTACAACTTAGCAACTGTTACCAAGATCTGCATTTCAGAAAAAAAAGAAGCCTACAGCCTGTCACTCAAAACCACTTCATTTCTCCAAGGCTGTCTTCTTCAACACTTAACATAAGAAGTCAGATGGGCTCTTTAACAGATACACAGAAAAAGTATTTTCTTATCACTAGCACAAGAGATGGATGACATTTCTTCAGACAACCTATTATTTCAGCAGTTGGGATATTTATTTTTTTCTTAAATCTCTGTGGTGGATAAATCATTGATGCTCTATTGTTCTGGTTTTTTGGGTTTTTTTGTTTGTTTGTTTTTGTTTTTGGTTTTTGTTTGTTTGTTTGCTTGTTTGTTTTTGCCTAAGGAGAGTCACCTTTAGCTATTTTTTTTTTAAGACTCAGATCACACAGATGTTTTGTGTTAATGAAACACCCATTAAAAAAGAAACATATCACATCATAATGTAATGTAATGTGGAAGGACTCAGGTCATTGTTCATTACTGACAATAACCAGAAAGAAAGCTCAAACATTTTCACTTGAAACAGAAAAGCATTGAAGAGTTGTATGAAAAATTGCAGAATTAGTAGCAGCCTCTGAAGTTTATGCACAATTTGATTAATGTCATGAAAGGGAAGGAAAAAAGAAAGCAATTTGTGGAAATACTACTATTATGAAAAATAGTGGTATACATAGACTCATCCCACTCAGTGTCATTTTTTTTTCTCGGTCTACTTATGATTTGCTATGGTTTCCAAGAACTCCCAAGCTGAACAGGGTGAACAGCTTAGCTCCTGCACCTGCATGATACAATCATGCTTTTGTTCTCTTTTCCCTACTATTCTTTAAGAAATTATTTGGTAAGATTTGCTTCTAATTAGATTATAAAATATTTGTGGCATGGACTGTATATCCTACTTGTTTTTGGGTATCTGGCACTCCATAGCCACATTGTTATTGAAGTTCCCAATCTCAGCAGGGGCAATCCAAATAAAAAATAAGTAGTACAATAATAAGCAGTGTGATGAAATACAACACATGTGTGAGCATGGTTAACACACACAAAAATGAAGTTAGATACCTGCACACTTTTTGAAACTCAATCTCCCCTTATATGCTTCTAAGTTTTACTCTGCTGCTAAAGTCAGTAACAAAGTTTTGGCCACCTCGTTAAATGGAAATCATCAGTATATCCAGGTCTATCCATATTATCCTTTAAGACAAGAACAACAACTTAAAAAACCAACAACAACCTTCTGGAAGTTTCTCCCCCTTGCAAAATTGGTCTACATTCATCCCACAATCCTGCCTCCCTACCAGGGAATTGGAAGTGACAAGATGGTATCCTTGATAGTAAGAAGTTTTAGCGGTGAGATGAATGTCAGACTGGAATTGAAAGGCAAAATTTCAGATGTATTTTCTAAGAGCAATGTTTCTTTAACTGTATTTTCTTTTATTTACTTGTATTTGATAGAGGCAAGTATTTTTAAATGTTTTTTTAATTGTATTTTTTTTTTCTTAATTAAAAAATGAAACACTGAGCCATGCATTATTAGTCCATTTGGGGCCATTACCAACTTAAGTTAAATGGCTAATAACAGTAAGTAAAAATACAAACAAGCTACAAAAGCTACTAGAATTTCCCAGTTAATGAGAAACTTACTAGAGCTTGATGCTGTCCCTGAATTCACTGAAGTGCAGGGCACTTTGAGTTTTCAAAAATGCTGGGTACTGACAATAAATACTTCACCCTTCCCCGGGCCATCAGCTTTGACAAAAGCCCAGCTCTTCCCTTCCCTTCCCCTCCCCTCTCCTCTCTCCAGCATCCAGTCAGAGAAGCTGAAATACTTCACTGCTAAAGCTCATTATTGTGGCCATGGTGAAACTGCACTTTCCCAAGTCAGAGAGCCTGTTCACTGAAGAGTATTTACATAGATAATCAGACACGCAGTTGCTGCATGGATCAAGAGCTAAGTCTGCATCATTACCGCTACCGTCAGAGCAGTGCTCTTCAGCCTAATATCCTGGAATTAGGGCAAAGGGATGGGACTGTTTCCCAGCAGCTGAAAACCAGTTGCACGTGGGTCAAAAGCAGGTGACAGCTGAAGAACATGATGCAGTGCAACCTTATCAAGCTTGCAAGCAACCACTTTGGGGTGGGGGAAGGAAATCCAATCTGGGAGCCAGGGCTGCTGTTGCCAGAGGTCAAAACATGCTGGAGAACAGGCCAACAAGAACTTAATGGAATTTAGCAGGGTTCAGATGGTGCACAAGAATAAG
This sequence comes from Horornis vulcanius, assembly GCA_013401035.1. Classification (NCBI taxonomy): domain Eukaryota; kingdom Metazoa; phylum Chordata; class Aves; order Passeriformes; family Scotocercidae; genus Horornis; species Horornis vulcanius. The sequence continues at coordinate 39,129 of VZUA01022930.1, read as the reverse complement.
GAGCCAGGGTGGCAGAGGTGTGGGCTTCCCAAGGTGGCTGTGCCAACTCTGCTCTGGGAGGCTCCAGCACTGTGGAGGCACAGACCTAAGCAGCCCTGTCTGACCTTGGATCAAGGACCTTGTCATACCTCCAGATCAAGTTTTCCTGTAATCCCACCAAATTCAGTATGGATTGCACATATTTATGCACGTTTTATAGGGCAAGTAAATTGACTTGCTTTTCCTGATCAACAAGGACACAAATTTCAGCCCAAGATTGTGGCTGTTTAAAATATTCCAGATGAAAATCATGAATTGTTAAAGCGCTTTCCCAGCCTTCAGAAATATTTCAAGGTATTTTCCATACTGAAAAAAATACGTCAGCTATGCAAAACATTGCCAGCTCATTTCTGACAGGAAGTAAGAGCTATCTACTTATGGCATTAGTATAGAAAGATCCAAGAAGAACAGTTAAGATAGTCAGACCCTGGCAAAACGTGATGAAGATCCAGTGTCATTTACAAATTCATGATTTCTGCCCATTTCACATTTACATCTACTTATCTTGGTCAGAATTGATCAAACAGCTTTTCTAGGGCTGCATTTGAGTTCAGAAAAAATATTATTTTAAGAAATATTTATTTCTGCAGTCCTCAAACTATCTCCAGGAAACATGGATTGCATAGTAGCAACTTTTCTAAGGTGAAAATTTCTTGCTGTAAATTAATCATCACATTTAGCTGTGCAAACAATGAAATAACCACCAAAACAGGAAACATGTATCAGCTATTTTCCCTCAGCAGTTTTATCACAGTATTTGAAATGGATATTGTAAGCTGCCTAAACATTACCATTCTTTGTGTGGCATTTGTTTTTCCTCTTGAAACATTATAGGTGGCCTGTGTGTCCTGACATAATCAGTGCTGGTCAAGTTCCCCAAATACAAGACACTCAGACCTTAAGCCTTTTGCTTAATTCCACTGCCACAGTATATACTTGATACAAAACAGTGGCTGGATTGGTAAATTAACTTTCCAGTTCACATAAACACATCTGCAAAAACAGTAATAAGACATTTTCCCCATACCCAAATGTACCTACTGGTACATATTTCCTTCCATCAGGCTGCAGTAATGATGGCACCTTGGAAAAAATGCCTCTACACTGAAAAGTAAAACTATCCCATGGATCCTTTTGTGGAAGGACAAAAAACCCAAACTTCAAAATGTAAAAAAATCTGCTTTTATGTACTAAATTTAATTTAACCCTTAGGCATTATGTCCTCCAGTGCTATACACAGCATATTAGTGCTTTACACAGTATTTTTCTTATATATTTTCAAATCTTCCTCAGCAATAAGCAGATATAAATGATATAGCAAATCATAGGATGGTTAATAGTTCATCAACTATTTGGGAAGGCTTATGGAGAATCATTGTGATCATATTTTCATGACAGTCAAAAGAAATCAGATGCTCAGTTGTGCAAGAAAATGAATGCAAAACCATAAAGCCATTATGAGATAAAAACAGCCATGAAAAGTAATAGAGGTCTGTTCCAAACACCTCTTGGCAGTAGAGGATACAGAACAAAAATGAAGGATTCAATTAAGAGGCATAAAGATATTTTCCTCAATGGAAAGGCTGCAAAATGGGCAACAAGATAAAAAAAAAAGATATGGAAAAAGTAAGAATGACTTTGTAAAAGACAAAAGGAAGAAATGAAACACATTTCTGCTAAGGCCACCAATAAAATATGTCCCTAAGCATCACAACTACGTATCTTTTAAATACCTCCAGGGATGGAGCTCCCCTGGGCAGCCTTTTTCAATGCTTGACAATCTTTTTGTGACAAAGTTTTTCCTAATGCCCAATGTAAACCTCCACTGGCACAACTTAAGGCCATTCCCCCTTGTCCTATTGCTTGTTACCTGGGGAAGAGTAACCTCACCTCACTACAGCCTCCTTTCAGGCAGTTGTAGAGAGAGATAACATCCCCTCTGAGCATCCTTTTCTCCAGGTTAAACAGCCCCATCTCCCACAATGGGCAAAAATTTTAGCTTTTCACTGCCATCTAAACTTACAGTTTTTCAGCATATATGGTGCCTCACACAAATACATAAGGTATCATAAAAAATATAGAAAGTGTGATGCTTCTCCATAATACAATGCATTCAACAACTACCAGTAATTTCTGACCCTTCCTAAGAAGGAACAGGAAAGCCACCTACTGAGAAAAAGGAAAAACTGTGGATGTGACTTGCTTTCCAGCCACTCCTTCTTTTTTAAATTCTCTTGCTTTTTTCAGGCAGGTGTGCCAAACCACACAAGTCTCCCAGAACTCCTGTTGATTCCTCACTTGCATTTCAAGATTCCTTAAGGAGATCAATCAGAGTCTTTATGTAAACTACAGTACAGATGAGACAAAGTCCTTGCTCTTCCTCAAACTGTTTTGGACAGTTCAGCCTAGAATTGAAACTTTAGGGGCTTGGAATTAGATGATCTTTAAGGTTTCTTCCAACCCAAATCATCTTATGAAAATAATCTAGGGGGTTTGCTGCAGCTTCTAAGATATACTTCAAAGATAAGCACAATTACATGGCAAAAGTGAAAAGAAAACATCCAAATCATTATAGTAATTTAAAAAAATACCTATGTCAGGTCATCAAGCCACAAAGTTCTTGGTAGAGTGAAACCAGGGATGAAATTCGCTGTTGAAAATCCACTGCCCGTGTTTATAAACAGCTCTCACTCAACACATGGAAAACAACCAACCAAACAAACATATACAAGCAAAAAATGCTTCAACTTCACTTGCTGGGGATGGAAAGATGAATTTGACAAGCCCCTTCCAGGCAGGCTGATGGCTGAGGGGCAGAGCAGGCAGGGACTGAACCTCCCCAGCAGCCTACTTGACAGGTCCTGTCAGTTTTCATTTCTGGCTTACCGCCTGCCCATGAGCAACTTTTGTAAATTCTGAAGATTCTACTTCTGGGTGAAACATTTTCTGAAAATAAATACATTGTTCTTTAGTCTCACATTTCCTCCCTACATCTGAAATTTTTCCACCAGTAATGTTCTCTATCCAGCTCTGGGCTCAACCCCTATTCCAAGTTTATCCTTTTCCAGTTACCAAGTCCCCTAATCTCCAATGCAAATAGCTTTGGCTATCCCTATAGAAAAACTTTAGGAACCCCCCCCAAAACTACATCTACAGTTACATAAACATGGAGGTACGTGTGAACTGTATTATTCTGCAGCCTTTTTGGGGGTGCAGGTGCAAAGAATGACAGACTGCCAGGCTCTGTGTGGCCAGGCAGCAGGAGAACGGCACTGCCAGGCTGGGGGTGCCTCTGCGAGATAACACAGCCACCACCAAGTGCGATGCTGCAGGTAACAGGGCGGGGGCAGCCCACACGCAGAGGCCTCACCCTGTCCTGTGGCACCACTGACAAGATAGCAACAGGACAAAGGGCAGGCGGGTGCTAGAGATAACAGAGTGCTAGCCTTTAACAGAATTGAGGCCAGTGAGAAGAGCGAAACCAGGCTGATTAACTGGAAAGTGATGAGGATGATAAATGGAAAGAACTTGGAAAGCAAAGAACAGGAGAAGGGAATGCAAGGAGAGACAAAATCAGGTGTTTGGGGGCACATTACCAATGCAGTGAGGGGGAACCTGCGTGCTCTCCCTCCTGCAGGTGAGGGAACAGCTAAAGAGGACCTCCTGAGGTCTTAAAATATACTGTATGGAATAGACCTTTCCCCATGTTTATAGCTCATTAATGGAGCATTTGGGTAATACTAATTTAACTCTGTTCATCAGAGTTATGAATTCTGGTTGTACCATTCCAAAACAATGCAAATAACTTTACTCAGAACCTTTTTTTCAGTTGTTTTTCCTGTCTCAAAAATAGATTTCTCTCAGTACATGGCAGGCAACAACCATTCCAGTTCTCAGAAGATACTCAACACAAAAAATGACTGCTAGATCAGAGTCTAAAAGGCTACAGTTTCCTATCCCTAACAAATGCTTCTGAATAGTACAGCAAATAAACACTTCCTATGAGTAATAGGAGTATTCAGAGCTTGAGAGTGGGAGACTTTCAGAGCCAGATGTGATGCTTGCATGATTAATAATGCCCAGTAGAGTTTTCTTCCATGAAATTACTCAACTACTTTCTGAACTTGTTTGAATTTTTTATATTCATAACATCCTGCAGAAAGATCCCTACAGTTCTACAACATAATGTGCAAAGAACAGATTTGTTCTGATTTTATCACCTAGCAGTTTCATTTGATGTGCCTTATATTCAACAAACAGGAATATTTCTCAGAATAAGTGTAAATAACACCACTAAGTATGGCATAAAAACTGATATCTTACTCTTACCTCTTTCTCCCAATTACAGTACTTTCCTATAAAACACAGACTCTATTTAATCTTAAAATTTGGAAACAAAGTATGCTTTTTTCATGCATTTTGGTAAAGATTGTTGTAGTGGAGAATAGACTTGACTGAATTGTGTGATATACTTCCTATCTCTATTTTGAATTAGAAGAAGCTAATGTGCTTTAAATCTTAGTGCCTGTGTTCTAAAATGGGGAAGCAATTCTGATCTACTCTGAAATACTACATTAGATCCATCCATAAAAACCTTTCATAAAATAGCCATGTGTTATCATAGTATCCAGTTTCTGCACCATGTTCATGAGCAGCAATTTTTGACTGAGTGATGGGCAGTTTACCTGCCTATGATCTCAGTCTCCAAACATTTACTGATTTCAGAATCAAATAACAGAAATCCAGAATTTTTTAACTTTTAAGGATTCAAATATAACATCAAACATATTAAATTAGAGATGACAGTTTAGGACAACAGAGGTTTCAGTCCCTCTAAGGATTATACCACCAGAACTACACAAAGCTCCTTTTTGAGCACAGAAGTTGAACACATGAGCTATTTAGAGAGTTTCTCACAATCTTCACAAAACTGCAATATGTTTCATTCCTAGAACTTATTCTTCCACAATATCTTTGTTTAAAAATGAAAGAGGAAGACATAGTTGTTGGTCTGATACTACATTTTAACAAAAATGTGGAATGTTTTACTCTGACATCAAAGAATTTGAGAAAGACTTTTCAGTTCTTCCAATGTTCTTCTGCTGCTATGTTTGGGACTAACACAGTAAAACTACATAGGTTTTTCATTCCAAGTTTTTCATCCTGTAATGACCAATTGAAAAAAAAAAAAACTATCAGAAAAAAAACCAAAAACAAACCTCTCCTCAGACATCTGTAAGTCTGTTTTGTCTGCTCACTTTCCAAAATGCTGAATCATATTTTCTCCACATGCAAGAGACTACTGACCACACACAGAGATCTATCTGAACATTGTGGCTTGAATCTGTAATTAGCAATGTTTTTAGTTTGTTTAAGTTTGTTTTAAAACCAGGATACATTGGAAGGTTCTGACATCATTTGTTTAGAGTAGGACACAATGTAACCTAGTTGTTTCCTGGTAATCATAACAATTCATCATTCCCTGCAGTGATTTAGAGCTGCCAAGCACATGGAATAGCAAAACTATATTTATTCGTGTCCTGATTTTGGCTGGGATGGAGTTAATTTTCTTCTCAGTAGCTGGTACAGTGCTGAGTTTTGGATTCAGTAAGAGACTAACATTGACACCAATGTTTTCGTTGTTGCTAAGTGGTGCTTATCCAAATCAAGGACTTTTCAAGTTTCCGAAATTCTGAGAGCAGGTGCACAAGAAGCTGTGAGGCACATGGCCAGGACAGCTGGCCAACAGGGCAAAGAGATGTTCCATACCATGGAACATCATTCTCTATATGTAAACTAGAAAAGTCTACTCCTGAAGAACTACACCCCATGGAAGGGACCCATACTAGAGCAGTTTATGAAGAACTACAGCCTGTGGGAAGCACTCATTTTGAAGAGGCTTGGGAAAGACTGTCTCCAGCTGCAGGAACCCCAAGCTGAGAAAGAATTTGAGCAGTCTGCTCCTGAGGAGAAAGGTGCAACAAAGACAATTTGTGATGAACTGGCCACAGACCCCATTCACTGTCCTCTCCACTGCTGGAGGCAGAGGAGGCAGAGAAAATTAGGAGTGAAGCTAATCCCAGGAAGAAAAGAAGGGTTGGAGAAAAGGTGGTCTAAGATTCAGGTTTACTTTTTGTTTCCCTAATCAGACTTGATCCCCACATGTTGAATCTGTTTTGCTCATGACAGTGACTGGTGAGTGATCTCTCCCTGTCCTTATGTCTGTCTACCCATGAGCCTTTTGTTCCATTCTCTCTCACCTGTTCAGCTGAGGAAGGGAGAGACAGAGAAGCTTTGTTGAGCATCTGACTTCCACCCACGGTCAACCCAACACACTCAGTTAAGCATATTTGCAAACTTTTAGCTGGAATGGTTGACTGAGAGTTAAAAATTTACCTGCAGTAGCTAAGGAAGGCAATGAAGTGCTGATCTGAATATTGAAGTGGAAATCTTATTGTCCCATCTGTCAGTCGTAAAAACAAACAAGCCAACTCTACCACTGCCTTACCCTGACGAACAGAAGAGGCTCATTTCCTTGCATTCTTGTACTCGTACCCATTAATAGCCTATATTCTTTTAAGGCTGTCATTTCTTTGAGGAAAAATCAGCTTTGAGCTTGGTCCTTTCACACATACTAGTGTAGTAGCTTTGACAAGAGCTACTAGGCAGTGTGTTCATCTGCTACTGACTCTGAAGTAGGTCACTAACCATTGCTCCAGCTGAATCAAAGCAGACCCCCTCAGAAGTGTCACACCAGTCAGGGCCCACAGCTGGAGTGCTGAAGCCTGGAGCTTTTCATGTCCCATTCAAGAGCAGTGAGATGTGGCAGGAAAGCCTTTGGGCGGTACAGCAAAGGAGAGAAGGCTTTGCTCTGGTGTGTGGTGCTACTGGAACTGGTCTCATATCAGGACCTTTGGCCAAAGATGGAAAGCCAGACAGTTGGTCCCACAAAACACCCAACACACACATTCCCAAATCCAGGAGAACGAGGCCCCCTGCTCTGGCTCCACACACAGGAAAGGACAGGGCAGAGGTTCAGAAGGAGATCCCGGGGTCCTGGTCCTCATCCCTGCCCACTGGAACAACCA
>VZUA01022925.1:65438-80505 GCA_013401035.1 Horornis vulcanius | reverse complement strand
AGAGGGTTTGATGGAATTGTCATTGTTTCAATCTGTCAGGTTAAGCAGGGATAATACAATCTGAGACATTAACGAGTCAGTTGAGCAACTGGGCCATTGTACATTGTGTTGAGAAGCATTGTTGCAGATGCTGGTGAAACATTTCAGGAATAAAATTGGACAGGTCTGGAAAAGACTGATAACCTCCTCCAAAGACTTCAACTTCAGGCATCAAATGAAATGTTACATGCTTACAGATGATCCTTCTGAATTCTGAATGCTGATTAATCGTTTATGGTAATTCAAACCAGCAGAAATACTTTAAAACATCATCAGCTTTACATAGGTACAAATACTGTGTGCTAATGATAGTGTTCCATTCTGTAAATCAGAGTCCTTATGATACAATGACCTCCAAAGAGCTTATCCAAAGTTCACCACCAGTGAGGTTGTGATCCATTTGCCATGCTAACACAACTCATCATTTGCTAATGAATGTGAACTGGAGATGGGAAAGAAGCACAGATAACCTATCTGCACCACACACTTCAGCTGTTGCTGTGTTGGTCTCAACGCTCCATCAGCACCATCTCTTTCCTATAGAGATGCAGATCTTACAGAAATTCCACATAACACAGTCTCTGCAATCACCTTTGCTGAAACACTTAAAAGTTATTGACATATTCTCATCAGTTTAAAGGCAAGATGTTGAAAAAAACCACTATTATAAAGGGATTTGCCTTTAAACCTCTGATCATCCCCCTCACATTTCTATCCACATCCCATATCTTGTAATGTGTTAAACCATCAAGGCAGCAGCTGACATTTTAGGATCAAAATCCACTTTTTGTCCCTCTTGTATCTTCCCAACAAATAGATATAAAAAAAAAAAAAAATTCCCAGTGTTCATGTAGAATTATCAGAGAAGAGAAGCCCTCAAATATATTTTGAAAGGCAGGTATTAAAAGGCAGAAGACCTGTGGAAGTCTGATTGGTGTGAGGCTGAGTTCCAGGGAGTGGTTTCATTTCTGCACTGAGAGAAAGGGCCTGGCATCAAGCACTTGGCCATCTGGGAAAGGTATGATTGGGAGACAGCGCTCAGGCTCCCATCCCAAGGGGATTTTCATCCATGTTACACTGTGCTCAGGGCCAGGACTCTGACACTACTCTTGGTTGGTATAATGGAGCCATTTCCTTCAAAAACACAAAAAAAATGGGCTTGGGTCACGTGCACCAAGTGCACTGTGGGACTCCATACAGGGCTGGGAGTATGCAACAGAACCTAGGGGAGGAACATCTGTTTCCTGGAGAAGCAGCAAGAGAATGGAGTGGCATCTTGGTGTCCATCATTACTGGATAAAAGCTCGTCCCTTGGGATCAGACTGAGATAAGGCTCCTACGCTGATATGCTTAAAAATGGCCATTTTATCTGAGATAATCTAGAGCCTCTGAGACATTCCCAGTTCTGTTCTAGGGAGATATTTAAGAATATTCTGCATTCAGTTGCCTTCCCCTGGCTTCTAGCTAATGCCATTTTCCTGAGTATTGTTCTGGAAATGAGCCAGAGCTGTGAATCCTTGTTGTCTGACTGATCATGAATGCCAAACTGCAACCTGCTATGGAGCACAAAGAGAAGGTGATGAGTATGATGTAAGAAAAAGTTTATAGGAACAGCATCAAATCAATCTGGATTAAAAATCTGGTTTAATTTCCAGTGAAATTTGGTCTATTAACGCAGTATTTTGCTTGCGTCAACCTGTGTATTCCAAGAAAAAGCATTCCTCTATATCACCCCTGCTCTTTTTGTCCACAGCTCCTGTGACATGAGGTTTAGCCTTTGCATCTTTTAGGACAGATCCTTTCTCCTCTTCTTCTCTCCTTGTGGATAAAGTGAGGGCGGCCCATCCTCTTTGCACTCTGCAAAGTAAGATATCCTTCCCTGACTGATGTGAGGTTTTTTGCAGCATCACAGGATCTGTGAAAGGGTCATAGTCTACAGACCAGATTGTTAAGAAAAACTGATGTGCAGTGTTGTCAAATAATCTAAGTTGCAGTAATGACTCTGAACTCTTCACTTACAGAAAAAAGTTCAGAAGGTCTTCCTGGATTTAAAAAACCCCAACAACTGGATGGTTCAAAGCAAAGATCTGAGACCTTTGACTGATTTTCTCCAGGTCTGGAAGTGATTAAACACTAAAAAGATCTATCTTCCATTCCAGCTGCAATACTTCATGCTTTTAGCTGGAAAAGCCCTGAGTGAAGTGCCCTGTGTCACAAGCACTACTATGACCACCTCAGGTGCAAAATGATAGAGCTCACTGTGGAGATAATGCCAGAAAATCCAGAGATCCCACCTAATCTGAGAGAACTGAGCCATATGTCTGGCTCCACAGGAGCTGCTTTGTCAGGGCATCCTTCATTACCCATAATGGAATATTACCTGGACCTGGAGCGTACTGGCAGTGTTGTTGTGGGGTGCAGGTCATGTGCAGCCATGCATCTCTTCCTTACACTGCTGCAAATCTTTGACCAGGCTAAAGAGTGCATCAGGAATGGCACCATGCAGCTTTTCTTCTGAATGTCCCATTCCAAGTGAGAACTGAGATCCTTGCAGAAAGTGCTTGTGTTCTCACGTAAGGGTGACTTATGTGTGTGGTGAGTTTGAGAAGGCACAGGCAAGGAAGATACAGTCCCAGCTGGAAATTGTTTTTTTCAGTTTGCAATCCCACATGGCTGAACTGCTACACTGGATTGGAATTATTGGCATTTTTGAAAGTATGGAGTTTGCAATGTATGGTCAAAAAAACCAACTACAATGCTCCCAAATGGGTCAAAATCTTGCATAAAGAGCAAAGATTCTCTTTTCAGTTCATTGTAAGAACCTCTCTGACCACCAAATTATTATTATCAATTTCCTACCTAGTAAATTGGTATTAGAGACTACAGAGGCTTTTCCTGGACAAATTAGAAATTAATCTTCAGTTATGCTACCTTTGGAGGATCTGATATATTTGGTGTGTGTGCCTGGAAGTAAGGGGAGTTTGGTCAGGTGGAAGAAAGGGTGGGTGGGCTCTTTGACTGGATTTTTCTGTTTATTTTCTGTCTGTTACAGTCTTTTGATCTTTATTGATTTCAAATGGGAAGGTAGAAGATCTCACAACACTGTGTTCAATCAAGGCAAAAGTCACAAATGTGAGTTCAGAAGTTGCTCTCATTNAAAATAGGATCTGGAGAGGGGCGTTTTCACATAGCTTAAAAATACTTTTTTTTTTTTTTAATTTCTAAAACTTTATTCAGAGGGTATAACTCATCCCTCTCCTTTCTAAAGAAACAAGGAAGGGTTTGTGGGGGAGATCATTGTATGTGCCTGTTAGACATCCTAAGTCTTGTGTACCCCTGAAACTTTGTCATGTTTGGAGGTAGACTCCTAGATGTTTTGTTCCCCTGGACATAGCAGTCTTGGCAACATTTAAAAAGGTATCTTCCTAGAAATTTTTCTCCAGGTGTTTAAGCATTGATATGGATGATTACTCGTTTTACCTTAGGCTATGTCTATCATCTAAATTCACTTCTTTACAGATTTTGCTGAAGTCTGGGTACTTGACTACTCAGTTACAGGCTGGCTTTCAAAGGCCCAGCACTTTTATTTTGCAAAATTTAGCAGAAACAATGTAACAATCTTAAAGTTTACCTTCAAATGGATTTGTGCAAGTTTTTAAATCTCTTTTGGAGAATGCCGTGTCAGAAGCATTTCTGCAACTGATTTCATTTTTGGTTTTTGCAGCTGGGGCTGCTGGGTGATGTGGTTTGGCTCTCCCTGCTCTGCTGCACTGCCTGGCTCACCGTGTTCCGTAGTCTGAGTGTCTCAACTCAATTAGCAGCTTGCTGCCAGCCAGAGATAAGCACATGGATAGGCATTCTGGTCATGGCAGATAAAAGCCCCAAACAATAGTTCAGTCTGGTGTCCTTCACCTAATATAAAAATAGAATTTAAAACCCCTAATGAAACAATTCAGGATATTTACTTGCAAGACAGAAGCTTTCCCATCCTTATTCATGCAGCAGGGGAATAGGAGACATCTAACCCCTTGGTAGCTAATGCTGTCATTGCCTCTCCTTTGCTTCTGCCATCTGTGTCCCACTCAGTCATCCATGTGAGAAGATGCCTTGGTCTCTCCCAGTAACTTACACGTGCCAAGAATTTTGGAGCACTTTTAATACTTGTCCCAGGAGGGAAATAGGATCTTGCTGTATGACTCTTGTCTTCTAAGCTGAGAAAGATCAGACAGGGAAACGTAGTGCTCTGGGCTGTTCTGCAGTCTCATACCAGAAAACCTGGGAAATGTGTCAGGCCATTCTTCTGAAATGTCCCCTTAAGCAGAAAATTCAGATTGATGGTGTCTGTGCTGTCTGACATTGCTGACCCAAAATGTATCAGCATGCCAGACCCCCTGAGAAAGATGGCAACTGTGGTCAACAGGGCTCAGAAGAAAAAGGTTTTTAGGATTGGGCCTGGATAAAAGACAAGGGAGCTTTAACTTTGTTTGGCTAGTACATGGAGAAGAGGAAAGAGGAACCATCTGATATAAAACCTGTTCTACTGCACCTTAAATGCCTTGCTGTGAAACACAGCTTTCCTCTCCCAGGTCTTAATTTTACAAGCTTTCCAGACTCATGGAAACAGCAGTGAACCCCATTCAGAGGCATTCCTGCCAATGAGAGCCCAAGGTCATCAAAATCCTGGCGTGAGTATGAGTTTGGGCTTCTCTGCCTCAGCTTCCTGCTGTGCCAGGGATAATCTCTGTCACTTCTGTCACCAATGGACAAGTGTCACTCTGGGCTACCACCTCATCACCTGCTAGGTCAGCTTTTATGCCAGTCAGACTAGGGCTCTTTTGGGGATCTTTCCTTACTTCCTAGGATTTCCCTCAGCATCAGTGGAGGACTTTTTTCTTCTTCTGCCATTGCTGCAGAGTCAGAGTGCAATACAGCTTACTGAGTGTGACATTTCTACCCTCTCCTTGCTGTATAATAGCACTGGGACGGATTTCTACATGGAGCTGTGTGTGTACACTCAGGGAAATCTGTGGATGCAAAGAAAGAGGAACCTTAGAACATCTTTTCTGCAGGACTTGTTGCTTTTTCTCTTCTTTTCCAGGACCTCCATTAAGTTTTTCAGTGTCTTTCCCTGCATCCCCTGCCCTTTTGTAGCCTCACAAAATGTTTGGATTTCTCCTGTCACTCTTATCTCAGTACTGATCTCTGGCCAATTGCTTGGAAGTGCAGAGATTCAAAAATCTAAATATTAAATGGTGAGTATTCCCGAGTCTGTGGAAATCAGGCATGCATTCCCTTCTCTCTGAAGAGCTGTTCTCAAATATTTGGTAATGTCATTTTTTTTAGTGTTAAAAACCCTGACTCAAGTTTCTCATTAGCAACCATAAAGCGATCAGTGCAAAATACTGCAGATGTTCTGTGAAAAATGAAGTTTGGAAGAAGAGAAAAAAGACGGTGGGTAGGAATATAGAGAAACTGAAAGAATTGTGAGAAAAGATGCATTTTTAATCCTTATGGGTAAAAGCCAATAGCTGAAAAAAATAAGGTTGTTCCAATATGAAATTTGGGAAACTGTGTGGGAATTGTGGTTTAGAACCATATTGCTTTGGATACCCTAAACCAAAAATTTAGCAGAACACTGCCAATTTTTCCTTATATATCACAATCTTAGAGAATTCCATTAGCATTTACCAGGTGGCAGAGCATAATGAAACCAGAGCACAAGCTTTAAGGGAAGAAAATAAAATACCAAATGAAGCAAAGAGGAAAAATCTAAGATTCATAAGAACATTTGGAGACAGATAAGTCCCAATGTCTTGCAAGAAGTGATTTTGAAGATGAGAGAGCAAAAAGAAATCTGTGCACTGTTGGACTGGGGTGATTGCTTACTAGTAAGTGTTCAGTTAGAGGCTAAAGGCTTTCTTACCCAAGGCCTGGATTATAATTTTGTAACCAGGATTCTTGACCACAGGTAGATGTGGTATCTAAATTTACAGCAAGGGATATCATGTAGGACTGCTGTGGCTGTCTGGCTAATTATTTCAGTAGCAAAAATACATAAACCTTACAAAGAGGTGGTGTTTATAATTATATCCAACCCAGGGGTAAACATAAGGGGTGGCATTTACACAGTAAACCTCTCCATAAGAGCTCATCCTCAGTCTGTCTTTACAGTTAAAGAGAAGAAATACCTCTGTAGGTGCTCCTGACACCAGCTTGACCTATTTGCTTTAAATCAAGCAACTGTACAAGAGCGGTACATTAGAAGCACACTTTACTCTCTATTAGCTAAACCTCACTGAGACTTAACATTTCGTCCCACAGCACAAAAATTTGTCAAAATGTTACCAGATGCAAATGTAGTTTGGCCTGCCTATGGTGCATCTAGTGCTTAAAGGAGCTTCATAGGGAAGCTGTTTGGGAATAGATTACAGGCAAATTCCAACAGGATCTGCTCCTACAATATTGGAGGAAGGGATGGTGAACAGGAAGCATAAAGGTTCTCAGCTAGATCTCTGTTGGCTTCAAATGAAAACAGATATAGAGGAAAAACTGGAAGAATGGGGAATATTAAAATAAGTAAAAATTTACCAAACAAAACAGACAGTGATGTTCATACAAAAAACATTAGATTCATAATCATGCATAGTCATAAATTACTTCTTTTCTGGGAAAGATTTTCTTTTTTGAATACTTTTTTTAACACACCAAAATAGTGCAGTTAGAAAATATGGGTATTAAACATGTAATTTCTAACACTAGGAAAAAATATTGACCTGAATAATATATTATTTGTGACAGCGACAAACAAGAACTGCTATTTGGTGGTCTGAAAATTATGCATACAACAAACTAATCAGATTTTTAAGGCATAATGCTGCAAATAGGAACCATGTAATGTGCTGTGAAAAATAATGTAAAATAATGGCAAGGATGATTATAAAAAGCTGAAGAACACATTCAGATCCTCATTTGGCACATGTGATATACATTCTTGAAGTCTGGACTGCCACCTGCTGAAACACTGTTTAACAGGAGCTTTGACTTACTAGGACTAAGTTTTCATTTTAAAGCTTGATTTTCACCCTATTTCTTTCTCCTAACCCATAGTGCTCTATGTCCCATGAATCATTATAATTGTGAGTAAATTTCAGATTTCCCTCCTTTCTGCCCCTTGATTCCCTAAGTCAGTGGCAGTTTTCCTCCTGCTCATCCTCTGTGATTTCAGCAGTTTCTTACCCTGTGATTTTCCTGTTACAATTTTACATCCAGACTCAATGCTCAGCCCACACTGCTGCCTCTACAAAATGAAATTAGGCAGTGTAGACTCAGGCATTGTCCCATTGCCAGCTGTCTTTATGTTTGCATATGTACACCACCATATGGGCATAGGTGTGCCCACAACACGGGCAGTACCAGCAAGGGGAAGATGAACCTTCTTATCATCTTTGCTGAGCAAGGGGGGCTGATGTAAGAAGGATGCAATCTGAGTGACATCTTCCATAGAAAGAGAACACAGAAGACTTCAAAACCATCAAGATCCAGACCAGAAGAGGCTGGGTTGCATAGCATCAACTAAAATTGATGGTGTGCTCTGAGCTGCAGTCATAATTACTGCAGATGCTGAGGAGATGTGAGTTGATTAACTTGTGGGTGTTTGCAGTCGGTGTTTATCCTTCAGACGTGGTGCAGCAGGAGGAAAGCCGACCCTTCCATGAGGGGTTGTGTCCTGCGGGAAGGAGCAGGACACTGTGGGCTCTGCGGGCCCCGTGGTTGTGGGGGCCGCAGTTCCCACTCAGCAATGGCGCCTCTGAGGCGCTTTCATGCACTTCCTGCAATGGGGGCTTCGGGCCACAATATCTTAGATTTGCCATCAAGGTTATTTACAAGGACTTGAACTTTAGTATGACCTTCTCACCCTGTTTTTAGTGGGTGTTTTGTCCTGCATGATCTATTGTTCTCATGGATGGGCTCTCACTGGGAGCTGGGACTTGCAGCGTACTCTGTGCCCCACGGAGGGATGAACAAGCAGCACCCCCAACAGCACTGAGCAGTCGTCCCTTGGCGTCAACATCGGGGATTTTTGTTGACCAAACCCTTTAATCACTGTAAGAATCCTTTTCTTATACCAAATACCTGGCTGCGATCATCTGGATCTCCCCTGCTTTGAGCCTGTTTAAAGACGAGGGAGATGTGACCCCTCGCTCTGTGGAGCACCGGTACCCTCTAGTGGTAAAACCACAGGCACTTTTAGGAGAAAAAGATGAGAATTTCACTACTAACTTATCTTCTGTCTTCCTTTTGGACAAAAAAAATCTGTGTCATCTTTAATTGACAGAGGTGGTTTTTTAAAGGATATCGTAAATTCATGACTTTAGTTTAAGTAGCCCATGATGTAATGCGATGATGTAATTTCCTTGACTGCTTTCAGTGTGTTTCACCTTTCATTAAATCATTAAAATGATACTTGTGAGCTGATGGGTGACCAAATTTTCACATGGTACAAAGAAGTGGCTGTAATGGAAAGTACCAAGCAGCAGTACCAAGTACCACTCTAAAGGCTGTAGTTGGCATAAGTGGTTTATAGTTAATCAAAGGAATCATGTTGTCTTTGGTTCATTTTCACCAGTTTGCTCTTGGAAGTTTAGGACAGCTGGATTACGGGTCTTGGGATACCAGGGAGCCACTGACTTTATAACTGCAAGGTGGGGAGAACAAGATATGGTGTGGCAAAGCTCAAGGGGATGGCAGGAGCGCCACAAAATTGCTAAGTGTACTGCCTAATGTCTTGAGTAGCAGGAGTGTGGTTATAGGTAGATGGAAAAAGACACATTTTGGTCTGTTTCCTCCAACTACATAACCCATGCTCTAGAACAGGGCGGGGACTGGGAAAACGTGAATCTTGATGGAGAAATCCAAAATTATTTAGCATGAGCAAACACATTTACTTCTGTTCTAACCTTGCTTGAAATGGCTGATCTGAAATTTTCCTGGCATAAAAACAGTGACTTTCAGAAAAGCCACAGCAAAGTAATCCTTCGGGGTTTGTTAATAAGTGTTTCACTGTTGTCTTTTCCTTGCATGTAGGGTGCTAGTGGGCTCTGCTTGGAGGAAATTCCCCCCAAAAGCCAGCAGGAGCTATCTGGAGCTCACCTCTGTCCTTTCACTCCAGCTGCAAATAATTTTCACCTTCTTAGAATACCATTCTTTAGGACTAGGTTTTCTCAGACATGAAGGAAATGAAAACCCAAGGCAGGTTAGAAGGCACATGCTGCTGAGCTGAGTCCCTTGTCACTGCCTCCTCGGCAGGCTCTGGCTCTACTCATTTCACCCAGTGAAATAAAGTGGAGTTTTACTCTGCAAGAGATGAAATCACACTACAGGAACCAAATTAAAATTCTAAACAGGTAGTACACATAAACACGACTTGATTCTTCACAAGCTTTTTTCCCTGGATGATTTCAGTACCTAATGCCTATCATTTCTTTGATGTACCCTAACTATGAAAGCAGGGGATCCAGAGCTTTTACAAAGACATCTTTCTAATTTATTCATTAAACTCAAAATATTTCCATTGCCATCTGCCCCTCTGTTCCTGTGGATCAAGTTTTGGGAACACAGAAAAAAAATGCTCACGATCTGGGTACATGAAGTACCAGAATATGAGCTTGCCCCTCTTTGCTTCATAGTAATCACTTCTATAAAAGATTTTGACTAGCTTAAACCTGGGAATAGTCTTGCAAAGCAGATCAATTAGACTGAATTGGATTTGCCAGCAGTGGGAGTTAAATTTTTAGTCAAATCTCTGTGTTCTGGAACCTCACAGACAGAAAATAACACAGGGGCAGTGATATATCACACACTTTGTTTACTGGAGAGCAGAAATATACCCTCTCTTGTTACTTTTTCAGACCTTTTCATCTTTTCATCTGCATAGAAATGAGTACAAAAAGACAAGGAAAAAAAAAAAAGAGGAAAAAGAAATGCAATGCATTTTTCAAGGGAGGGTTTGTCCCAGTGCTGCCTTGTGGTGAAGCATTTACTGTTTCCCAGGCCTCAGGATGTGCCAGGGAGATCCGTTGCACTGGAACTGCAGTGCCATTCTGGGCAGCACACAGCTTGGAAAAGAGCAATACAATCCTCTGCCACATCATACTATCCCTTCTGAAAATGAGCTATCACCCATTGCATTCTTGACAAATGAGTTAATTAAAGCATGCCTGTCCCAGGAACATTCTGACTCTGGATCTTGCCATGACTGCCAGTTCCCCTTGCTCCAACTTGGTTGAAAACTTCTGATCTTCATTAAAACCCTTCTTATTCTTGCCAACAGGGAGCAGCCAACCCATGGAGGTCTCTACCCATGATTTTATAGGCAATATCTCCAGTGCTAATACAGAGAGGATTAAAATTCTGTCCTTGTTTTCTTTTTCTTTTATTTCTTTCCAGGTTTCTGATTGTCTTGGGGTGTTTGATCTTGGCTGTCCTGACAACTTTCAAGGAGTATGAAACAGTTTCTGGAGACTGGCTCCTCTTGCTGGTAAGTGAACTGTGGCTGCTGCATCGCCCTGGTAAGGCCCTGGAATTGCAATCAGCCCCATCAGCAGGGATGGAAACTTACTCCAGCTCTGCATGCAGTGACGTTTCTGCTCTTGGTCCTGGAGCAGTCATTGTACACTTACATATGGAGAGTTCTCAGTCCATGGTCAACACCAGCTGAGTAAAAAGGCTCCTGAGCAAAGAGAAAATGAGAGGGAAGACCCTGGCCTGAGGCTTTTAAACAATGGTTTTTCAGTTTTTGTCTAACAGTCCTTCTATCACATTATCAGTAAATTTCCTATTGACCATACCAGACCTAAGCATACTTGAAAACTATTTTTTCAGGGGAATCTTTCAACAGTTTTGATTCATTCTATAGTATTCTACTAATCCTAGTATTTCTTTCAAGGGAGGTCATCATAGCTGGATTCATGCTTGTGTCCAATAGCAGTGTAACTGAAATTGCTGCAGGCAGTGCCTTTGAGAGAAAATGTATTCACGCCAAATACATTCCAGGTTGCTTGTTCTATAAATGCTGAAGTTCATGCTCAAGACTTTATTTCAGTAAGGCCTCCCATTTAGCAGAAGAATTAAAAAATAGGAGAAAAACCCCTTACTATATATAAAATGGCAAATTCAACATTTTATGAAAATGACCCTAAAAATGAACTTCCTTTGCTCCCATAGGTATCATAAAATACAGGGCACAATGTCTTGCTTAACTTGGCCTTGTTTAAAGTATCCCTGGGGAAACTGCACAGCAAAATTAGTTCCAGGATCTCAATTTCCATTTCCCCTTGTACCTCCAGAGACATATAGATCCGAGCAAGAGCTAAATGCCAAAAGGAATTGAAAGGTGAATTCCCTTGCATGTTCTTTCTCAAAAAGTGCCTGTATGAAAACACCTTCATCCCTCAGGGAATGTGAAACTTGCTTTTGGTCTCAGTTACCCTGCTTAGGCCCATCTTTCACATTGAAAAAGCCTGAGGTTATCTTTCCTTCTCCTGTGTTTGTTTTTATATGGCTCTCAGCAGTTTTTAGAAGCTGTGGTTAATGAGCATGAGGAAAAGTCCCCTTTTCCCTCTTGCCAGGAGTTCACAGGGAGGAAAAGTAACCATGTTCCCCAGGCTGCCCTTGGCCTATCTCTGCTGAGCACTCAGAGAAGCTCTTTGCTCCCCATTCCCTCCCCATGCTTAGAAAGGGTCTGGAGCAAGGTGCAAAATCCCATTCTTTTGTCCGCCAGAAATTTAAGGAAACAATATATACCTTAAATTTGTCTTATATATGTCTTTATCATTGCTTTAAACTTATGACCATATCTCCTGTATCCTGCCCCTGTCTCGACAGGTATGGCTGCATGAAGGAGCTGCTGGTGGGTAACCCTGGGGGTGGGTACAGAGTGCCCTGGGGACTTTGCAGTCACCCCTCACATATATCTGCTCATTTTTTGTGGAGAGGGAGGTCTTTCTGTGAAGTAATTGTTCTTCCATTAAGGCAGGGTAAGCACTTCACATTTACCCAACAGCAGGGGCAACTCCTTCCTGCATGGTACATAGCAGGCCAGAAAATTATGTCCCACTTTGCCTTGCCTCTGTCATAAATCTCAATTTTCTTCCACTTTTTCCTCTCTCTTACACATATCCTAACACTTGCACCTCATCTGTTTCCTTCAGCTGTATCCTTGTGTCCAGAATTACTGCAAAACTTGTTGAGAGACTAACAGTGTAGTTTGTGTCTTGATACAGGAAACTTTTGCCATTTTCATCTTTGGAGCAGAGTTTGCCTTAAGAATCTGGGCTGCTGGCTGTTGCTGTCGCTACAAAGGATGGAGGGGGAGACTCAAATTTGCCAGGAAGCCTTTGTGCATGCTGGGTAGGCACATGATCTCTACTACTGTTTTCCTCATTAATGTCCTTTTTCCTTTTAAGCCAGTTTGGGGGATGTCAAAAAAGTGGTGATTAGCAGTGCAAAGAGCACTGATATCAGACCTGCCCTTTATTCCAGGACCTGTGTCCTGCTTGGAGTAATTATTTGAAGTAGCCAGCAATAACTTGCAATTAAGGGACACTTGGCTACCTAGNAAAAAAAAAAAAAAAAAAAGAATCCTTCCACTCTTCAAATACATTTTCCTTCTCCTGAGCCCCACTGCACTTTTCTTAAGCTCATCCTCAGGAAGATTCTCTCTGCCTTCAGTTTCAAACCACTTGAGAACCCAACTCTGTACCATCTTCCCCAGCTCCCTTTCATGTTTGTGTTTTGTTTCACAATTGTATTGTTGATCTGTATTTGCAAACAATTATCTTTGTGATTTCACCCCGTTGTCTTTCAGGCTTGGAAGGCACTGCCTATAATTACCCATAAAATTACTCATTATTCATGTTTGAATACCCTCCTGCAACTATTCATTATATCCACAGACCAACCAGCCAACATTTACTCTGGAGTTCACTCTGCCTTGAGCACCTGTCATCCCCATTCATTCACTGATTTTAGGATACCCTCACTTGTTTAGATTCTCTTCAGGCCAAGCACTGGGTTTTTTTCTTTATTTGTACAGCACATAACACTCTGGGAGCCATGGTGCTTCGTGAATACAAGCCTCTCCTTCCTCTCCCTCCTTTTGTTAGCTCATGGATCTAAATGGTAGACAAAATTGTGACAAATTTTCTTTGTGCATCTGTGCTGTCCTCAATTTAGTAATGCTCCTTTGGGTGCTACTGTTGTACAGATATTTCTTATACTTCTAGTAGGTTTGTGAAGGCAGCAGAGTGTGAGCAAGTGGGATTGACACTGTCTCATTCCTCCTCAGTAGAAGTGTCATCTCACTTCTGAGCATGAATCTTCATTGATATCTGGGTAAAAAACAGAAGATACCCTGGATTTATTAAAATCATCTCTCATTTGCCACTGGTACAAGTTTGTTTTGAAAATGATTGGAAGTGAATAAAATTGAAATCTACTCTTTTTTGCTGAAAAGAGAGACTATAAAGACAATTCAAAGACTGAGTGCACAGAGAATGTTTGTAGCTGCTTGGTACCACTTTCTTCTTGTATGTGTATGTAGGATCAAAAAGCAGGGGGAAACAAGGAAAATAAAGAAAATAAAAAGAATTAATTTCAAATAAATTCTTCAGTTATCAGCAAATTGGTCATGTGAGCACTTACAAAAAATAGTAGTACTGACTTCAAGATTTTAGTGGGAAAACTCAGCCAAAAGAATAAAATGGTAAGTGTACCATCAAACCTGAATTTCTCATCTGCTGACCTGTTCACTCTGGTGTTCCAGTGGTACAGATGAAATTAAGGCTGATTTTCTGTCAGCATTAGACACTGTTTCTGTGCTTCCCTAAGCGAGCTCAGTGTCTTAAGTCCAGTGCATTGATCTGCAAATAGATCCCAAGGCTTTCCAGGGGGTTCTGTGCCTGATACTGACTGTGGCAGGTGCAGATATCTGATTAATTGGCAAGAGAAGGCATTTTCAGGCAGCCTCGAAACGGCCTAGGGAAATTTGCAGCACAACTGGGATTAAGAAGCAGGTGATGGGGCCACTTTTGTTGGCAGGCTTTGTTCTTTTTGCCTTGCAGATATCTTTGTGCTGATTGCTTCAGTGCCAGTGGTTGCTGTTGGGAACCAGGGCAATGTTCTGGCCACGTCTCTCAGAAGCCTCCGCTTCCTTCAGATCCTACGGATGCTCCGCATGGACAGGCGCGGTGGCACCTGGAAGCTTTTAGGATCAGCAATTTGTGCACATAGCAAAGTAAGTGAGGCTCAGCTGGGGCTTGGGGAGAAAAAGGAAAGAGAGGGGATGCACAGGTACAGCAGTGCCTTGGGGTTTTGTTTACCACTTTGAAATGCAGTTTGGCTCTCTCAGCTTTGTTCCCTTTTCCGTTCTTGTTTAACCTTTCTGCCCCTTGTTTTACCTTTTGGGGTTCAGTAGTGATGCTGGGAAGTGAGAGCATGTTCATTTCCATATGTTACAACAGGAATTTTGCCTTTACTCTGAGTGGAAACAGGGACATCCCTTTTATAGTGAAGGAGGCTGAAAACCTTGGCAAAAACACCTGTGAAGTTGCAACGTGTTTGCAGTGGCTTCTCAGACTTGATTTGTCTGATCAACAGATGGAGCAGAACTCTGAAGGGATGGGAAGAGGCTGATTAGCCTGAGAAATGTGCCTGAGAAACAGAAATGGTTTCCGAGGGAGCTACTAGTGAAATTTCTCTTTGGGAGCTTAGGGCAGACAATACAGAGATGGACACAGTGGAATCCCAAACAGGCAAAAATTTCTAGTCATCTTTGCTTGGTCTAACTTGGTGCTGTAGTCAGACACACCCTGTGTTGCATTTTCACAAAATGTTATTACAAGTTAAACACTATCTGCTTAAAATTCCTCTAGATGAGATTTCTCATCTGCACAGGATGTAGAAAAATTACATATACTCCAATACATACTGCATTTTCTTACTCATGAATGACATTCCTGACATTTTAGGG
>VZUA01022925.1:10547-48452 GCA_013401035.1 Horornis vulcanius | reverse complement strand
GTTTGTTTTCTCTATTAAAGAAATTCTCACTCCCACAAGCTCATTCTCTCTGACACCTTCAGGCCCATCAGTTTATATTGTCTGGCTGACTCTGTTGTCCCTTAACTAGATTTTTGGTGCATTTCTTTGCATCAAAATTCTTTTCTAGTGATGTGCTGCAATTCTAGACTCTTCTTGACAGTACTTCTCCAAATTAATTCCTCCTTCAAACTTTGATTTTATTTTTAATGAGACAGGGAATTTATTTTCCCTATTTTACCCACCCAAAAATCCCACGTGTAAATCAATCTGTTGACTTTTACTTCCTCACCTTTATATTTCGTGCCCTTTTTAAACTTGCTCCTTTGTTATCTTCTCCAGTATTTATTTGCCCTATGTATGGCAGTTGAGTGCTTGAAGAATCCAAATTTCACAGAGAATTGAAATATCTGTCTTGTAAAGCAGTACTGCTCTCAAACATGATCTAAGAGAGAAGAGAAAGTGATGCAGAAAAGAGGGTGCAGAATCTCCCTAAGTTAGTAGAACACAAATCATTTGCTAGGACTCTGCACCCACCATCAGTTCAGTGTTGACAGAACCTTGGTGGGCAAAGCAGATCAAGATTCCACTCCTAAAGCAAGAACTATGGAGATAATTTTTAAAACAGGTTCTTAAGCCAAATGTGAGACTACCCAAACCATATTTTTTCACAGATGTCAACAAGCAACATCTCATATTTTTCTACAAAAGAGAAAGTAATCCCCGATTTTTACTCCATACATTTGTCTGTGCTTTGTGCATCTTTCCCCTATGCCAAGAATTCTTCAGGAAATGACATTAGGGAAAAGTCTGAGTAATATCCATATCATTCATTTAGACTGTTCTAATTCTTCACTCAAATCCATGCTTTTACCTCCTGGAAATGCTGATATATCAGGACTAAATCTGTGTCTCCATACCCAACTCCTGGTCAGCTGCCACTTCAGTACTAACACACACGTGCACTTTATACATGCTATGACAGGCCAAGTGTCTGGACTTCCTAGGCTGCAGAAATTACATTCACAAGTATTTTTATATCAAAAAGTAAAATCAGAAGGGTTGGAAAAACTACCTACACCTAAAGGTTTAGTATTTGCATCTTTTCTTATAAGGAAGACCTTATTTCGTTAGTCCCAGGGTCAAAGATATCTTAACCAGAAACAGATGGTAGAGATCAGGAACCCCAGTAATTCATGTAAAAAAACCCCAAAACAGTGCAAAAACTTGCAAAAGCCGTGATGCTCAATGCTCAGATAACATCCATTGTGGTTAGATACTGCAGCAGACAGAGCTCAGAGATAGAAATAGGTCCTTCTTTCACCCTTGCAAGGTCTGCACACACGTCTCCATCCTTGTCCACTCTGTCCTTGCACAGTGGACCCTCCCCATGCTTGCCTCTCCTGCCAGCAGGTTTAGTGGCTGCAGCTGAGCCTCCTGCAATGATACCTGAATACCTGTTAACACTTCCTGCTGGTAACCATGGCTGTTCATCCTTCAGCTCTGCTCTACTCTGTGGCTCTCAGAAACATGCCAGCTAAAACAGCTTCTTCCCTCCCCACACTCAACTTGATCTGTTGTCCTACACAGAACTGCCTCTTGTTCATGTGTGCACAATTCACCTCGCCCTAGAGCTGTCCCAGCAATGTGTTAAAAAGCAGGCTTTCTTCCCTGGCCTAATCCNAAATGTGCAATTAACAAATATTTAAGCTGCAAAGTGAATAAGCAAATCAAATAATTATACCATCTATCATCTACAAAGTGTTTAGAACATATATAAGCTGGTAACTTCACTAGCAAATTCCTATTCCTGTTGCTGTTTTAGTGGTATTTGTGATTACCTTTAAGATCATTATAGTCACCAGGCTGTCAGGAGGGTTAGTGAATCTGACAAAATGGCAGGTAGATGAAATTCTATCTCTCTGTGGTCACTGAGGGACAAATGTATTTGGACAGTAAATCTCCAAGAGGACAGACAGTGCAAGGAATCATAAGAGGAATAAAATTTGTCACTTCACTCCAACTCCTGTAGGTCATGGTTGAGAGAAAACAGGGTATCCTGCCCTACCATGACCCTAATCAGTGCTTGGCAAAGTCTTGCCAGAGTTCTGCTGGTGATTTTTTTGGTTCAATGCACATCTGACTTTATTCCTGGCTGAGAGACTTGAGGTTGTTATGTTTGGATAAGAGAAGGCTCTGAGGAGACTTCAGAGCACCTTCTAGTACCTAAAGGGAGACTGCAAGAAAACAGGAGAGGTACTTTTAATAAAGCTGTGTAGTGACAGGCTGAGGAGGAATGGCCTCATACTGAAAGAGTNACAGTGCAAGGAATCATAAGAGGAATAAAATTTGTCACTTCACTCCAACTCCTGTAGGTCATGGTTGAGAGAAAACAGGGTATCCTGCCCTACCATGACCCTAATCAGTGCTTGGCAAAGTCTTGCCAGAGTTCTGCTGGTGATTTTTTTGGTTCAATGCACATCTGACTTTATTCCTGGCTGAGAGACTTGAGGTTGTTATGTTTGGATAAGAGAAGGCTCTGAGGAGACTTCAGAGCACCTTCTAGTACCTAAAGGGAGACTGCAAGAAAACAGGAGAGGTACTTTTAATAAAGCTGTGTAGTGACAGGCTGAGGAGGAATGGCCTCATACTGAAAGAGTACAGGTTTAGATTAGACATTAGGAAGAAATTCCTCACTGGAACCACTGGAACAGGTTGCCCAGAGACACTGTGGATGCTCCATCCTCAGAAGTGTTTTAAGACCAAGCTGAGTAGGGCTCTGAGCAACTTGGTCTAGTGAATGACATCCCTGCCCAAGTAGTGTTCTTTCATGTCTTAATAATAAAACTACTGCTTCAGGTGTGCTACGTGAGCTGAAGCACTGTGATACCTTGCATGGAGAGGATAGCATGACCCTCTGGTAACATTTTCAACATTGATACCAAAAAATGCTCATAAAAAAAAACAGTTAATTATTTGTGGAGCAGAACTGTTGCTTACAAAGACATTGATTAATTATGGTAGCCCCAGCAGTGTCCTTGTATACAAAACAGTTATTTAGCCCGTTATATGCTTAAAGCATCATGAAAACAAGTTAATAGTGTACAAAGGAGGAAAATGATTACTTTTGCTTATTTTGTAGCCAAAAGCTGGGTCTCTTGGATCGGGTTCGTGGTACCAATACTAAAGGAAAGCTATTTACCCCTCTGAATGTAGATGCCATTGAAGAAAGTCCTTCAAAAGAGCCTAAGAATGTTGTCTTGAATAATAAGGAGCGTTTTCGCACTGCATTCCGAATGAAAGCATACGCTTTTTGGCAAAGCTCAGAAGGTAGCCCATCTGTGTTGATTTCTTTCTATGCATCCCCTGTTCTCCCCATTTTACTTTGTTCTTCTGCGTATTCTGTTGAAGGTTTGTGACTTTTTGGGACAAGCATGTCTGGTACCTGGTTTTTTGTAGTACTTTTGTGGAAGCCCAAGAAAAAGAGTCCTGGAGTCCAGGCAACACAGTGCTTGAAATCAAACAACAGCCCTTCTGGAAAACAGCAATTGATATAGCATAAAGCCAGTGCTGGATTCAGCCTATTTGAATGGAAGAAGTGGGCACACTGGGCAGTCAACCTATATCCCCAAAAAGCACATGCCATTGTGGCTTGGTTTATGAGCAAGGATGCTGTGCTAAGGTAGCTCCCACCTGAGCTGCATCCAGCCCTGCAAAGCCTGTGTCCAGGCATCTCCAGTATACTCTCACTGCCATCTCATTAAACCTGGTTTATAGAGCTGATGTCTTCTTCCCTCCCCATCTCTCCCCAAGCCCTCTTCCCCTCAGAGGTTTCCATTAGGTCTCATGCAGCACTATAGGGCGTTTTTCCTCTCAGCTTCCCTGAGCACACATTTTCCTCTTCTTGCCTGTAACATCTAAATGGTCTTTAAATAATAATTTTCCCTTTCTTGTGCCAGCTGGCACCAGTGCATGCTGGACATGGCTGTAGCCTGGGTGTCCACATCAGGAACTTGATTTTCTCCTTCATGAAGGTGCATGAGCTCCAGGCAGTGCCAGTAAGAGGAGAACTTGGCCTGTGGCTTCTACAACCTGTTTCAGCCTTTACATGAAATAATTTGGGCAAACATCCATTGGAAAGGAAGAAAAGTTCCCAGGTTTCAGAAATGCTGGAATCTGAGAGGAGGTCCTTCAATAAGTTGTCTTACAGCTGTCCCAAAATAATTACATCCCTTTCAAGACCTGACCAGTGAAAGAATCTGTAAGAGATATTTCTTTATTAAAGTGCACTTACTTTATGTACTGCTTTATTCAGCCAGATGTCCCTCTAAATATTGTGTGGTGAGATGTTCACACATCTGGTTTTTTGACCTGCTTTGCAGATGCAGGAACAGGGGAACCCATGGCAGAGGAAAGAGGCGACAGTAGTGATTTCCCTATGGAAGATATGATCCCCACATTCAAGACAGCCATCCGAGCTGTCAGGTAAATGCCTTTTTGAAGGATTATGCTTCAGGAAATAACATTACCATGTAGCTACGTGTTGATTCACTGTTTCTGCTATTGCTTTTTTAGATGCAATAGATGAGAGCATTCTAATATTTTCAAAAATATGAGACAGGTTCTATTCAGTCTGTTGAAAGTATGTAGAAGGGAGAAAGTTATTCAGTAACATTGACCATGTCATTTTGGGAGATACTCCACAGTGTTTTTATTATAAAATAATGTGTACTGTTCCTTGTTAAAATGTTATATAAATATATCTTTCTCAATTTAGTGACTAATATTTATATGAAACTGGAACTTTTGCTTAAAAAAAAACTCTGAGATGACTCAACTCTTTATTCACAATTGTATGAGTGTGAAACCTACTTTTCAGCTGTCATATTTTAATAGAGGCTGAGGTCTCCATTTCAGCAGTTTTTGGCTTGTGACACGTGTCATCTCTATTTTCATGTCACAAGAGGTATTCCCTAGGGTTAGAAAACTTCTAGTAAGCCTTGGTCATGTGTTTAGAACATCAGGCAAATAGAATTCATTCACTGATGCTCTGTTAGTCCTTGATGCAGTACTTTTTACTCTCCTCCCTTGAAAAATGCCCCCATGGGAAAATACTCTGCTTTCATGCAATTGCTGTTTATTCCAGAAGTTGTTATGTTTTGGGCCAGGGACTTACCACCCTCCAGGTGAAATACTGCAAGTCTGGTGTTTCTCACATTTATTTTAGAGGAACTTCAGGGAAAATGGTAATAAAGTATAACCATATATTTATATGTATATAACCGTATGTATCCTCGAATTCTTTTCGAATTGGGTGCAGGAGAATCAGTTTCTAAAAATTCCAAGTTTTCTTAAGGCTGCTGAAAGCCAAGTGACACAGGCTTTGCTCATGTTACCCATGACTTCTTCCCTCCCATTGGAAGCTTCTTCATCCCTGTCCTTCATAGCTTCCCCTTTCTTTCCCCAATACCTGCTTGCTTTCAAACATGTTATTCTTACTTGTGAAAAACTTCTTCCCCACATCCTGTCCAAATCTAATTGATTAATGCAATTTACATTTAAACTCAATCAGGAGCCAAGATTTTTTTTTTTTCTTGTGTAGTGTGCCCAGATCCTGAACATCAATTGGGAGTAATTCTTTCAGTCAAAACCACTTAATGGATTTCAGGGTCATGATCAAGGAGATTTTAAATTAGAAATGCTAACATTATGATGTCTGTTTTTTCATTTAATCCTTTGAATGTGTAGTTTTGCTGTTACCGTACATAATTTGGCTAAAACAGGCACAGGTATAATTTTGACACCTTGAAATATTTATGACTAACAGAGTTAAAGAATCAGCAGCCCTTAAAAAGTTGTAATAGAATTATCTTAGCTAAATGAAAGTTTATACAGACTTTAAAAACATTAAAAACCCACCAACCTCAAATAAAAAAACCAAGTTAGAATCTTAACAGATGGCAGCAATTTCCCAGTTCAGACCAACAAGTAACTGGAGACTCTACTGAGAATGCAAACATCCAGAATCCAAGTCTAAACCAGATGAAGATAAGGATTTTATTATTTAAATATATTTCTTCTATTTGTTTAACCTGCCAAGATATATACATTTAAAGTAATGTATAAACAGAAAAGGATGAAAAAAAGAATGCCAAACATTTTTCAAGTGCTCTGGCCAGCAGTGTTTCTTGTTAGAAGAATTCTGTTACTAATTAGTAGGTTGTTTTATAACACAGCAATAGTAACAGCAATCATATTATTATCATTACAGCAATAACAATAATGTGATACTGCTGTTTCCTTCAAGGACACTTCAGGCAGTTCTAAAAGGTTTTCACCCCTTCAAAACCTGAACTGATGCGAACTTCTTAACTTCCACATTTATATTTAATTAGCATTTCTTATCCAGAACTTTCCCAGGTGCAAAATTAAAACCAAGATATAAATGATTCAGCATTGCATATACTATAAATTAGCTTTATAATAGGCTGAAGCATAAAAGAAACAACTTCAGCCTCACAGCTTCAAAATCTCCTGTGACTTGTGTTGTTCAAAGTCAAGCTCCAACTGTGATTCTGAAGCTTTAAACCATTATTTTTAGACTACTGATTATGCAAAGGCAACTATTATAAATTTTCAAATATGGTATGATGTTATAGATTCTTTGTTTATACTTTTTTGCCTTGTTTAGAAATAACATGCTCAATTTACAAACACCCAGAGAATTCATCCATATTTTGATAAAACTGGAAATTTTCATAGTGGAATATATATAAGAAAATAATATTTTTCCTTTTATTATGCAGAATACTACAGTTTCGTCTCTATAAAAAAAAATTCAAGGAGACTTTGAGGCCTTATGATGTAAAGGATGTGATAGAGCAATACTCAGCAGGGCATCTTGATATGCTTTCCAGAATAAAATACCTTCAGGCAAGGTAAGAATCTTCTGGTAAGTGGGGCAAAATAAAAACACTGGCCTGTTTGTGTACAAGGCCATCCAGAAGCTACACCTTTGCCCGATGTAGCTGGTCCATGAGAAAACCTTTTCCCAAAGACAAAAGGCAAGTGAGTGGCTGGCAGGGATAACTGCAGGGAGAGACCACTGGCTCAGATTTAGAACAAGAACATGAGAGTAAAAAAATCCTGTGACTATTCTTGACCATTACCTTATTTGATCAGGATCAAATTTCTCTGCTTCTCCACATTTGACAGATGATTAATAAAAGTAGTAGTTGCTCTCTATGGACTTTTCTTTGGGCTGGATTCTCTGATGACCTGTGCTCAATGAAACATCCCATAAAAGTGCAAAAATACGTCAGCACAGAAGGTTTCGCTTAGATGTAATTGACCTATCTGAAAAAAAACTTTGGAATTTCAGGCCTCTGTGATGTACAGGTGCAATCTACATCTGCAGCTGTTTCCTCACAGGAGTGGTTCATTGTAGTGTGTTTTTGAGGTACATCTGCAACATTTTGTGCTGCTCGTGCCCTGAGCCATGAGCCCAGGTCAGAGTTTGGGGCTGTAAATTTGTGTGGGCCTGACTGCACATGTGTGCAGGGGTGTGTGCAGGTGTGAGTGCAGGTGTGTGTGCACAGATATGTGTGTGTGGATGTGTGTGCAGGTGTGTGTGGAGCTGCCTGTGCTCAGTCTCTGCACAGCACATTCCCTGAGGAACAGTGACTCTGTTGGATGGATGTTACTGGTTTATTAAGAATGTCAGAAATTCTACCTTTTGCCAAGTTCTGATTTTCATTACCCTGCACAAAATCTGATGGGTCTCCTAACATTTTTTAAGAGCAGCTGCTAGTGGATATTTTTTGACAATCATGCTGTTTGGTTCCTTTGAAGGAAAATAAGTTGTGTTTCAAATGTTGAAGTTTGGAAACAGTGAGCTAGAACATTACTTAATTACCATAAAATTACTAGGTAATTGCAAATCAGTGAATTGATTGTGACCCAAAAAAGAGCAGACACATCAGGACCCTCAATATATTAAAAAAAATCAACATGTGCTTCCTTTTTGAATCTTTGTTTCAGAGATGCACAGCATGTCCTGTCATGTGTTAGCATTTGGAGATGGACTTACACAGTTGTACTTTTCTTTTTTTCAGAGTAGATATGATTTTTACACCTGGACCTCCATCTACTCCCAAGCATAAGAAATCCCAAAAGGGAGGAGCTTTTTCTTACCCTTCACAGCAGTCGCCCAGGTGAATTCTTTTATACCTGATATTTAGCACAGCCCAACACAGAAATAAAAAGTTAATTCATTCCAATAAGCATGATTTTTGTTCATCCACTGTTATAGTAATGAGACTGAGAGGACATGTTGCTATGAGATACATGTGGATAAACATTGAGCCAGAAATGAGCTTCCCTAAGAACAATGTGTGATGGAAATCGCAACAATGGCTTAATCATCCAGCTCAGCTTCTCCACAGTTTGAAAATATGGTTTTAAATTAAATACATGCATTTGATTTCTGATGTGATAATTTTCTTATATTTAACTTGTAAACCCACTTAAAAATTCAATAAAAATCACTAACAGTTTGAAAGTAAATTAGTTATCTTCCTGAAGTGCCCACCAAATGACAAGCAGAGATTTTTTAATGGTGCTGCTTTTAAACCAGTTATTGGTGAGAGATACCCAAAATAAATTGTAATAACAGATTTCTGGGTGTGAAAGTTGCACCATGTTATTGTATTGCTGCATTCCACATAGAAAAAATTCAATAATAAATGACATTTCTTCTGTTATTTACAACTATCAATCTGTCAATAAATATCCATCAAGAACCACACAAGACCATCAGCAATCTGTCTCCAAAGCTGTCAAGCTCAACATAGAAAATCTGACATGTTTTAGGTATGGATTTTGCTCTAGTACGATTTATTCACAGCTATAATTTGGATTCTTTTAGGAAAGAGAAGAACTGGCCATGTTAAAAGTTTTAGAGTATATTTGTTCCAAATCATGTTAAAAAGCAAGCGCTCAGAGATTGTTTCTCTAGACTTTGTTATGGGAAAATATTGATTCCTTTGACATTGGTTTGGAAACCATTTGAAAGGTTTAATTTGATCGTGAGCATCCAAGATCCCATGAAGTTATAAATCAAGCTCTTTAGAGTTCACCTTCTTACCTGATGAATTTGGTCTGTCTGATGGACAGGCAGGAGAAAACTGCATAGATGAAAACTTATTCTATAATCAGCTTTAAATCTCCAGACCATTCTCTCTTTTCAGCATTTCCAATCTCTGACCTTTACTGTTTGATATAATGAAATTGAGAAAAAAACTCATACTCTTCCTTGAAACTGAGATTCAGTCTCCAAAGACACTAATTATAAAGAATTAGATTTAAAAACATCATGGCCATCTGTAGATCCACTAACTGCACTATCTCAATAATTTTAACAAACCGGAAATTATTGCAACAAACTGGAGATTAATTTAGATTTTATTTTGAACTTCTGGGACTTTTAAATATTTATCTTAAACTTGAAAAATAAAAAAAAAAATAAAATTAAAAATCAAGATTATATGTTTTTAGGAATGCACTAGCTTCACATAGAATAGACTTTCACTCCTATTTGTATAAACAGCTAAAAGGGCTCCAAGGATCTATAGGAATAAATCAACAAGGTAACAATTCTGTTTTCTGATACACATTGTTTATTGTGATGCAATTAAATTTTGAACACTTATAGAGTTATTAATTCTTTATAGAAATGAACCATATGTAGCCAAAGCATCTACAACTGATACTGAAGACCAAAGTATGATGGGAAAATTTGTTAAAGTTGAGAGGCAGGTAAGTGATTTCATGGCAATGACAGAGTCTGAGATGTTTGTTCAGAAATGATAGAACTGACTTAAATTCTTCATGACTTTGGCTGACCCAGGCAGAATTGTGCTGCTGGTGGTGAAGATCCTGTTCTAATGATCACAAAACCATATTGCTAGTTATTCATGAAAGAATTTACTTACCTGGGAAGTGTGTACAAGTTTTGAAACTTGTTGAATCAGTATCACTGTGTATGGCAGAAGATCCTAACCATGATGTTGAAGTGAGACTTTTCAATTCCTGTAACCTCAGTACTCATCACATCTGGTGTTTGGTGTGAGCAAGCCCTTTGTCTGCAGGGTCTGGTCTCAAAATGATTGTCTGTTCTTGGGCCCCTTCTAAAATAGAAAGGAAACTAGTCCTCATATGTAACCCTGATGTTGTTGGACTATTAGGTAGTGTTAGGTCATAGGTTGGACTCAATGATCTCAAAGGTCTTTTCCAGCCTAGATGATTCTGTGATTAACAATTAGAGAACAGGACTGTAGGCAAAGGTAATTCCATATATTGTATTTTGGTAATAATTATTTTCCACTGGTATCAAGACTTTGTCGTAACATTATATAGTCCTGTTGGATACTGTACTGTTAAATATCCAGCAAGGCTAATAATTTTTTGTTGGCACAGCTCGTAGGGATGGGTTTTCTTACTCTGAGGCAGTTAGAGCATAAGCTGTCATATTTCAGCCCAGCTTCTGAGGGAAGGTCATGGTTATTGTATGTACCTCCATGACCAATAAACATGGCAGCACACCACTGCTAGGGGCAGTGCACGTATGGAATAGTGGATTCTTTTTGAACTACTGACTTGAGGCAATATCATGACATTGGTATTTTTCAGGTAAATGACATGGG
The DNA here is from genome assembly GCA_013401035.1 of Horornis vulcanius. Lineage (NCBI taxonomy): Eukaryota > Metazoa > Chordata > Aves > Passeriformes > Scotocercidae > Horornis > Horornis vulcanius. Next base: position 37,731 of record VZUA01022925.1, on the reverse strand, counting down.
GAAGAAACTGGATTTTCTTGTTGATATGCATATGCATCACATGGAACAGCTGCAGATACAAGTTGCTGAGATAAGTCCATTGAAAGAAACTGCTTCTCCTGCAAGGGAGAAGAGAGAAGAAAACAAATATTCTGAATTAAAAACAATAATCTATAAATACACTGAGCAGTGTTCTCGTGAAACTCCTTACAACTTCCAGCAGGTTCCAGTCAACAAAGTCAGCCCCTATGGTTTCTCAGCACGGGGTCATACGGCTCACTCACAACCTTTATCCATAGGTGGGCAAAACTCTGGCAAACTGCAAGCCGCACCTTCCTCAACTTCATATGCAGAAAGGCCAACAGTTTTGCCTATATTTACCTTAATGGACTCCCAGGTTAGCTACCACTCCCAGGGGGACCTTCAAAGCCCTTACTCAGATAAGGTGTCTCCGAGGCAGAGGAGGAGCCTGACCAGGGACAGCGACACTCCCTTGTCCCTTCTCTCCGTCAACCACGAGGAACTGGAGCGCTCCCCAAGTGGCTTCAGCATCTCCCAGGAGAGGGACGACTTCCCCTTCGGCCCCAGCGGGGGATCGGCGTGGATGAGGGAGAAACGCTACCTGGCAGAGGGGGAGACTGACACAGACACTGACCCTTTCACACCAAGTGGCTCCATGCCTTTGTCCTCCACAGGAGATGGGATTTCAGATTCCATATGGACCCCGTCAAACAAGCCAGCTTAAAAGTGCGTGTGGGGGCAGTCACTGGTTGACTTCTCCTTGTAATGTAAGCATACTTTGTATATCTCACTTACTCTACACCCAAAGCTTACTAGTTCAAAACACCAATGGCTGCATAAGATGCATGTGATATTAGTGGTAGTCATTCTGCACCATTTCATAACAATTTACTGATGCAGTTTTTTTCATGCTACCAAAACTAAGGAGCTTAGTTTTGAGCATGGTTTGCATGACTTTGCCCTATATAAATGGTACAGCTGATTTCTTCCATGATACATATCTATCTGGTACTCTTCAATACAACAACGGTGAACTGATAACAGACAAGATACAGTGGTCTTTGCTATATTTTGTAAACAGAGCAGCAAAATAAAAAGATTTTCAGGAACAATATCCCTTTGTGGAAACATAACGTCTGAATCATTTTCCAATATAAGCAAATCAATCTCTAATCAACCAAGCCAAAAATTTCTAATATTGAAAGCAGGGAAAAAAGCTGAGTGTAAGTATGACCTTATTGAAATGTTTTTGTGAACTGAATGTTTCTCATGTGATCTCTTAAATAATTAACCCTGAAATACAATGTCGAAATGAAATTAAGGGTAGGATTTTAAATCATCAAAGCCACCTCCTGAGGTCAATCACAGGTATTTATTTATTGTAAAATGTATATAGAAATCCCTCAAACTACTTTGAAAATCTTCACTAGTGTTATAAATTGCTCAAAGTAGGAGTATAATGATTTTTTTAGAAAATCTTTTGCTAAGTCTATTTGCTACATATGAGGCCAAATTTTCTTTGTTACAAAAATAAAGTTGTTCAGTGTAGGGAACTCCAGGTTTATACACTCCACTCTTCCATTGATTTAGGTGCTGCTAAGTAAGATACATAATGTAACTCAGCCTCAGTTTCCCAATCTGTTGATTGGGAGTTACACTTCCACACATGCTCACAGGTTGAAAGGCTCAATTCTGTAATATTTGCCAAGTGCTTTGAGCTTCTCAGATGTGCAGAAAATTGCTGTTCTCTTCCCCGCAAGACCTACAGTGTGAGATGCTGCCAGGATCTATTTCTCTCTGTTTACCTTTTCTCTTGGAAATGGAGTGCTCCAAATCCATGAATGTGTACTATATTTAATATTAATGTATGAATAAATAATTATTATTTTTGTCAGGTGTCCCTGAGCAACAGAGAGATAAGTATGCTCCCTAGACCTCAGCCAATTATTTTTTTTTTTTTTAATGGAAGTTGGAAATTATTGAGAAGGGAGAGACCAGGAAAGTCACATGTCAGTCAATGTGTCCATGAAATAGCATCCATGTGTTGTCCAGCCTGATGGCTGTACACTCTTTACAGCTGGTGGGAAATAAAGGAATACAGTCAGTGAGCACAGGGTACAGGGACCAAGGCACACATCAACTTTAGGATGAGATTAATCTCACCTTTAACTCAGTTATCTACGATGACTAAATGTCTACCAACTTCAAAGAGAGCAGAGGGTGACTTGCTTAGATGTCAGATGATCAGAGACCACACAATCAGTGTTAAGGCTCTCACCTCTCCCCCACTGACCCAAGGTGCAACCTCTGCCACGGCTCATCCCCACATCGTGTCCAGAACAGCCCCTGTCACTCCACACAACGACTGCCCCACTCCAGCCAGGGCACTGCCCAACAAAGATGCAAGGATTTGGCCCAAATAAGATGTGAGAAGAGGAACTTTCTGTAAAGAGTGCTTGTATTACACTGCAGCTGCACAACTGAGCATCCTTGGCTCGTCCAGTCAGAGCCAAGGGCACGTTACTGGGCTGCCCAGTGCTTACTGGGCTTTGCACAGCCCTGGATAGGAAGAGCTCCAGTGGACAATAGTTTGTTGGGTTCTCCTCACCATAGGAAACTTTTGGTTTAATTCCTCAGTATTGTTGACAGGTCATAACAGGGACCTTCAGTTCCTTCCTGGATGTGGGCATTGCCTTCATCTTCATTGTTTGTTCTCTATTGGAAGAGACATCTAAAGGATTAGGATCTTCTTACTTCATCTGATTCTTCAGCTAAATCATGATTCATCCTTCTGGGATGGATCTTCAGGGAGAACAAATTGCTGTTGTTACTGAATTAAATACTGCAGACCATTTACGGCCTTTGAAGACTGGGCTGAGTCCATGGAGCTGTTCTGAATCCAGTAATCATGATGGTATGAGGCACAATTTTGGAAATTACTTAATTGACAAAATAGCATTGACCTGAAATATAATCTGAGCTTGGCACAGTTTTATGGTTAAATTTGCAAAGAATAAAACTAAATAACTAAAGTGTAATTTGTTATAATTTGGCATATTGAGAAGGATTCTTTGGCCTTTGCAATTCTTGTCAATACCTGCATTGTGCTTGTTGCAGGCTTTCTGAAATAGTAATAGATGTCTGTGACAACTTGTGAGATTTAAGCCTCACATGAAAAGAAAATGGAAAAGAATTAGAAATTATTTTAACATTGCTACACTTCTGAAGTTGATGTAAGTATGTGCCAGACAATCCTGCTTCAGTTTTCTTGTATGTCGGGGGCCTGTCATTCCTACTGATTTCGTCTGAGTTTGGTCCTTCTTTAAATGCTTTCTAGATCTAAGCAATCAAAAATCAAGGCAGCCAAAAACAAGTGTAGTCTGATCAATTTGTTTGTGACTGTCTTTGACAGTGGCTATGCCATGCAGTTCCCTGTCCAATTCCCACTGAAATCCTTCAGTTCAGGTTTCTGTTCTCTTCCATGGCAGGTCATATAAAAGGAATCATTTCTCTCTATTAAACCCAGCTGAAAATCCATAAATAGCCTCCATATAAAGGTATGCTCTTTCCAAGAGAAAATCCAAGCAAAGGCAGTCTTGGATGAATATTCACCTGCACAGAGTACAGCCCCAGAGAAAGCAGCATTTGGGCTACCCTGCACTCTGTACATTTAGCAGCTGAACTATCTTGAAGTTACTATTTTCTCTGGCCTGCAATCACCAATTTGCAATATGCATCTTACAGGTGTCAGGTATTTGTAGCCAGACCATCATTTAATGATGTCAGATAAGATCTGCCTCTTCTTAAAGAACACTGGTGATAAACTCAGCAAGATCCTCTGCAGCAGACATCTATTGGTCCTGTGAAGGAAATCCAAGAAATGAGACAGGCAGATCTGATTAGCTGCTTTTAATCTCTATTTCTCTTTCTTAGCACTGAAACCTATCACTGCTCTGTTCATAAGGGTGCTGCTCTTAGCAGGTCTCTGCCCTTTACATCATCAGGATTAAAAATAGGGCATCTATCAGTTCTGCTGTCTGTGCTGACAACAAATATGTGTCAAGGTGTCACCAACAAGGTGAGATCTGGAGACCATGCCTGATCTGGGATGTGCACACAAACTTCATCAGGCTCCAATCAGGGTGAGTCCAGGCAGTGCATCCACCTTGGAACTGCAGTTTGTGCACTGGGCATAGATACTGGACAAAGCAAAATAAACTATGTGTGATCCCAGTAACATTAAGAAGGTCAAGACCTGTTTCCACAACCAAGGAATCTCTAGTCACAATTTCAGTTGAGAAAGGCATCTGGGTCACTAATAGTCTTTGTAATAGGAATTAATTAGATTTATACCTTTTTCTGCATGAGGTTTCAGTTAAAGAGTTATCAATTCTCTTTGGGTCAGATCCCTCTAGCATCTTAAGTGACACTAGCACTTTTTTTGTATGTACTTAACATTAAAAAGTATTTTTGATGTTGATGACTCTCATCTCATTTCAGGCCTTGAGATTTTTTTTCATAATTTGAAACTGGAGCTTTTCTCTGCTCTGCTTGAAGTAAGTTAGAAACCTTCTCACAGTGATGCACTGGGAACAGGGCTGGGTTCTAATATGCTTTTATTTATAAATTTCCTTGTGAAGGACAGCACTGATCTGGAAACATTTTTCTTGGCCACATTTTGAGAGTGATTTTCAGTCTCTAACAAATGCCACATGTCTGGAAGTTTTCAAAAAGGTTAATTTGTGTTTACATTGTGTGCCTCTCTTTGCAGCATTATTATCAATTAAGCTTCCTCATTTTAGATGCAAATTGGGACTATTTGATTAAGACAAAAGTGAATACTTAGTTGAAGTATGAAGGTATGATAAATGTGGTTTATGCTGTACTTAAGGAGTTGGAACCTTAAAAAAAAAATCTAGTCAGGTAATGGCTGTTGTCCTTGCCTTGGCTTTTCCCTGCCCTGAATTTATCAGTCTGGCTTGTATCAAAATAAAAAGGAATTCAACCCATAGAGAGATTGATTAAAAAGTCCCTAAATGGACTTTGGCTATATTTGCTCTATTTTTATCTGTAAGGTTGCTGCATTATTACAGTCCAGAGTGGAAATAGTTTAAAAAATTTTCTGCTTCAAATGTTGGCCCACGAGTCCTGCAAATTAAAGCCCACCTGAACCTGGGGGTAGTGGGGTCACTGCCTTGTGGCCTTCACACAGCACCAAGGTCCAGCCAGTTTGCAAGATCACAGCCTAAAGCAATCAGGAAATGCAGAGTAAGGAGCACCCTCATCCCTGCTGGGATCCCAGCTGCTGCAGAGGTGTCACAACTGCTTGGGTAAGAACAAAATCCATCCTGCTTACTGCAGAGCATGTGAGGGAAGAGATGGATCTGGGTTCCTTGCACCCCACAGCCCCCACCACTAAGCTCTGGGTGCCTAAAAGCTGCAAAGATAAATTTCCTACAGCACCTCATGAATTTGGTGGGATGTCACTTTCTTGGAGCACAGCTGGATGTGAGTGTTCAATTTGAAGAGTATTTTGAGAGGTGCAGAGGAAAAAGGGGCATTTCCTAGTGTTTTTTAGCTGGGCACTCTGGAAATGAAGATCTTGGGTATCACTTTTCCTTCTGATTTTTTAGGCTGTAAGATTTGATCTTTCCCAATTCAGCTCTGAGTAGCTTCCCTCTGAAGTTCACTGAAGCAAAATACTGAGAATGGGATCCTATTTCCATCATGGAGAACATGCTGAGACTGAAGGTTACATAGCTAACTGCATTTTGTTTTCTAGTTATGGCATCTTATTATTACTAGTATTTGTGCCTTGCTCACTGAAATCTCCATGCTACAAAGATGCTTTTCAGATTCTGGCTGACAAGGGAACACAACTTTTATACAAGTGGCCTTTAGTGCTCTTTATAATATTATTTATTGTAATTTTTAAACTGTATGTGTAATTTCTATTCTGGCACTGTCCAATATTTGAACAAATTTAATATGTTTATTTCAATATATTATGCAAACAATACTTCTTAACTGATTTTTTTATGTTCTGTCTTTAAAAACTGTACCACTTATTAATAAATAGAAATTTCAATTATGATGTGAATGAATTTCTTTTCATTTAAATCTTAATATCTTCACACATATTCAAAGAATAAATTGTTAAATGTATCCCCAGCAGAGACATTGGTAGTGACCCTTTTGCCTTCATCTAGGCAGGACTAAACTCAGCTACAAGTAGGCTTTATGAGGCTTCCACAGCCAGCCCTGTCAACACACAGTAGATCCCATTATTTGTGGTATCTTGATTTAGTGGCCATGTAATTCATATGGCTTTGGGCAGGGGAAATGAAAAGTGGGGGAAAATACATTCATATTAGAGACATTAATGTGCTCAAATGTTATGAAATTGCAAACAAAATATAGAGAGAACACAGTAATGGCACAAGCATGATCAAAATATCCCCTGCAGGGAATTTGCTTGAACTCTGCCCCTGGTTCTGTTGCTGTTTTCTGTGTGGTCTTGTGTCTGAATCAGACAGGAAGAAAAACACGTGAAACATCAACTCTTCCCAAAAGTTTAGCTGGACATAGAGAGGTATTTTTAAAGCATTTTCTGTGGCTTCAGTTTCATGGCTGTCACCAAGGAATCAGCTCTGCTGAGCACTTGAAATACAACCTAAAAAAAAGGTTTTTTAATTTTTCGTGGTAGGTAAAAAAATATTCAACATTTATGCAATATCTTATCCCACTTCTAAATCACTATAAAGTGAGAATAATTAAAAGATCCTTTAGTAGTGCAATGTAGTAGTGCAAAGTTGTAGTGCATTTGAGTCTGTTTTAAATGATTCAATTTAAATAAAAGTAATAAGTAAATAAGAAATAGGGTGAATGTCAGGCTCTTACAGCCAAGTTCTATTTTTTCCAAAGATTGACAGTTTGTGTTTTTAAAAACTAATGCACCAGAGAGTGGAATTCTGAACCTTTTGCGGTTCAGGGCTTTTTCAAGTGTCTTCACTTTTATAGACAAGTCTACCCTGCATTATCATTACTTCCTTAGCAGTGAATGTCCCAGCTTGAACTGAAGGGCCTGAACTGAGCCCTGCAGCTTCCAGGCACAGCAATGAGATTTACCTGAGGTTTTCACAGACACAACAGGTGAGGCACTCAGCTTTGTTCACCTGCACTGAAAGGTATTGCATTAAAATTTCCCCTTGGCTGTCACCCACAGGCTGGAGCCTGACAAATCACTGGATTCCAGTAAGGCATTAGGTCTGATATTTTTAAGAAATGGACTCTGAAATGGGAGGAAGGTGTGATACCTGTTCTCAGGCAAAGCCCTGCTTGTATCCAGGGATGCAGCCTGTCCTTAACTCTCTGAGACGTCAGGGATCATATACACTTGTCCCCCACTTAAGCAGAATAAGACTTAGGGTCAGCAGTTTAGAAAGGGTAAAAATTGAGTCCAGTATGGCTCAAGCAACAGTGTCAGGAGTGGAATTTTCCCACTGTATCCTTCTGTTTCTTTACAGGATGCTTTGATTTTTAAGACTCACCAGGGCAAAATGGTTGCTTGATTACCACAGAGCATCCTCTTGGACTACAGAGAAGGGATGGGATCAGGAAAGCCAAGTCCCAAGGCAGAGAGATGCAGGAGAGCTAGACATTACTTAAAGAAACTGCCCTCTAAGATAATGGCTGGAATCCCAGTGGGTTTGGGACAGCACCACAGCTTTTCTCCTGCTACTTTGTGTCACGTGCAAATGGACAGCAGAATACAGACCAGAGATCATGAAAAAAGGTGTAATACGTGCTATGAATCTTTTGGTAGATTTGATGGGACCAGTTACATTTCTGACACTTATTCTATCAGAAACAAAATCATTGGATAAGTCATTGAATATTTTTCTAAATAAGTTCTGGACTGAACTGACTGAAATTTCTTGGTGTCTAATCAAAGCTTTATGAGGATCTATGTTTAAAAATGCCAAGTGCTTGATCACAAACTAACATCTTTGGAAGCCCCCAAGGAGCAGTGCATAGTATTGTGTAAAGATTTAATATATTGTAACTTACACACAGATAAGAAAACCACAAGGACTTCATGCCTCTTGCCACTACACATTTTCACAATCTCCATGGCTCCTTTTTTTTTACTTTCTCTCCTTTTACTCCCTCAAGAGTGTACTTGAATTAAAAAAAAAGTTTCAGAGTATCAGACACTTCAAAAGAAAATGTTCCCTGCTTTAGACTAGTAAATATACAAAACATTCTTACTTAAAACAGTTTGTAGAGTTTAATGTACATTCTGTCCAGGAAGTTTTGTGGTGTCAGTACTAATCTGGGCAAAACACAGATAAGAAAAATTAAAAGAAATTATATAAAGGACAGAAACCACCTGCAATACTAAATATGTGTTCTGAAATGGGAAAGAAATTCTATGAATGGGAATAAATACATATTTATATATATAACTATATATTTAGTGTTCTATAAAGCACAGTGCTTGGTTCTAAACTTGAGTCAAAACAACCTCCTGCAGTGCTCCAGGCTGGAGGCTGAGTGACTGAAAAGCTCCCAGTGGGAAAGGCCCTGGGGGTGCTGGTTCCCAGCCACCTGAACATGAGGCAGGCTGTGCCCAGGTGGCCAAGAAGGCCAATGGCACCTGGCCTGTATCAGCAGCAGTGTCACCAGCAGGGCCAGGGCAGGGATTGTCTCTCTGTTCTGGGCGCTGGTGAGGCCACACCTCAAATCCTGTGTCTTGTTTTGGGCCCCTCACTGCAAGAAGGACATTGAGGGGCTGGAGTGTGTCCAGAGAAGGGCAGTGGAGCTGGGGAAGGGTCTGGAGCACAGGTCTGATGAGGAGCAGCTCAGGGAGCTGGGGGTGTTCAGCCTGGAGAAAAGGAGGCTCAAAGGTGACCTTATCCCTCTCTACAGCTGCCTGAAAGGAGGCTGCAGCCAGGTGGGGGTCAGTCTCTTCTCCCAGGCAACAAGAGACAGGAAAAGAGGAAATTATCTCAAATTGTAAGGTTTAAATTGGATATTAGGAACAATTTCTTCAATGGAAGGGTTGTCAAGCACTGGAACAGGCTGTCCAGGAAGTGTTCAGGGAATCACCATCCCTAGAGGTATGTAAAAAATGTGTAGATACAGCACTTGGTGATGTGGTTTAATGGTGGACTTGTCAGTGCTGGGTTAATGGTTGGACTCAATGATCTTAAATGTCTTTTCCAAATATAATAATTCTGTGTTTCTTTATATAATTTTTCTTTTAGGAAATAAAATGTTATTCTTCTGAAAAAAGATTGACAAAGAAACAATAATACATTTAGAGAATTGTCCTTAATAAAACTTGTGCCAAAATTAAATGCAATAGAAGGATATTGGTAAAATCTGAAAATAAAACTTTATGGAGCTTGAACATTTCTTAATTTAATAAACTAAATACCTTGTAAAATTGTAATGGTAGAGGACTAACAGGGAAGTGTTGAAGTGTAATCAGGTTTTTCCAGAACAAATGACATTTACTCAATTGATACTTTTATAAACAAAATTTGTTAAACAACCACTCAAAGATGCTTTCATGGAAACATTTGCCACAGTAAAATGAAGTGTAAGTGAAAATAAAATTTCAATGCTCTGGAGTAAACTTGGGTTAAGTTTGCTTCTTTGCACTCTATTTAGAAACAGCATTTCCTTCTCTCTTGCACATCAGCATCTGGTGAGAGAGAGGCACAGCTGGATTTGTGTTTTCTAACAAGGTAAATCAGACAGTTTGAGAGGTGCTTTAGGTACTACAGTGCTCCAGGTGCCACAGCTCATTGTTTAGGGCAGTGATGGTTCATAGCCCAGCCAGGGTGGAGGGTGGTCATACCTGACTGAGGACATTCAGGTCATACTGAGGGTGGTCATACCTGGTGATACAAGGACAGAGCAGGTGGCAGGGGGAAGCTGGCTTGTGCCACTGGCTGAGGTCACAGAATGTATGGCTGGAGCTCTTGCAGTCACTTACACATACTGCAATTTCTGTAGAGAAATGTGTGCTTTTAATCACGGCTAAAGGCCTAAGAAAAAGCCAGAAGGAAGAAGTAGTGCACTGCTTTCACTCTGTGCCCTCAGCCCACAGAGAGATAGAAATACAACAGCCAGACTTCATTTTCTCTGTCCTTACCAGAAGGTCACACCACACTGTCTCCTACAGATAAATCACAGGCATTTCCTTGAATTTGTGATTATTTAAATTGCATTAGTAGAGCCTTACTCTGTGCAACCTTCAGCAAATGGATGCATTTACTAGGTAATTTATGTGAATTGTGTGTCTATACTGTGTTACTAAGAGACACTAAAAATGTCTTCTTTTCCTGTTCTGGATTTTGGGATGCTCATTATGGACAGAGTGCTGCCACACAAAGGGAAGCTGGAAAGAGGAAGCATGTAAAGACTATACTCCTGAGAAAGCCACTTGCTCAGAGGGATGTTCTGAGTGAGAACACAGCATTGTCCCCAAGAGTCAAAGTTGGGGCTGAACAAAAGCCCCCTCCCAGGTCACCTGAGCATTGCTCAGCAGCTGAGGAAAGTTAAAATTACAGAGTCCCAGGGTAAAACACAGCATGAGGCAAAACCTGCTGAAAGTCTAATTATCCTCATAGGCAAACATCAAACGACTGGAACTGATCCCAGAGCACACATTCTCCTGGCTATACTTGGTTTTGTCAGCTGTTACAGAGGGGACTTTCATCCCAGCCTTCTTGATGTGTTATTGAGCGACTAGTAATTAAGTCAGTAAAAGTAAGTCTTGTCAAAGAAAAGGTGCTTCCATATTCCTCCAGCTGCAGCATTCAATCACAAGCCTCAAAAATGTTCCTTTTTTCACAATAAATTCCATATAGAATTAATAACACTAGATGCAGTGACACCTCACTGAAAGACAGAGTGAATGAAAACAAAGAAAATTGTGCATGTATGTGCACAGATGTGTGGGCATCTAATTGACCAACTACATCTCTGTTAAACGTGGCTGCAGTTGCCTTGCAGTATCTGAAGTTCTTGGTGAAGGAAGGATTGTTAGAGAGACAGACACACAGCTCAACCACACACATAAAATGGTGGCTAAAGCACTTTTTGTTTTGTAAACTGACTGTGAATTCACTTAGATTTCCTTTATTAATTGCTACAAGGTTTTGAGTGATTTCATAAGTTGAAATGTTCGATGGATTGTGATAAAATTACTGAATGGATGATTACTGGCTTTTCACTGTGCTGCATCTAAAATCACTGATTTCAGAGGAATTGTTTCCAGCCCACCCTCTGGAGTAAATGGGAGCAGAATTTTGCCAGCTGTTTCTGACAGTGATCTTCCCTTGAATACTAATAAACATCACTCAGCATCCCTGAAACTTATGTTTAACTTATGTCTTATCCCCTGCCTTATGTCATTGCTTGACCAGACCTGTCTTCCCTCCTCACTACTTAACCATGATTCCAGGCTATTTTCCTGTTTTAACTGACATTTTATTCCCTTTGAGGTTCCACACTTGAGATACACTTCAGGTGTCGTCTCTGCCCTCTTGACAATGTCCCTTGTTTGAGCAGAAGGATGGCTAAAGCTTTACCAGAGGGGCTCACTCTTGCCTAATTCTCACCATCAAAGGTGGCATTGGTCTAATTGCAGTAAGCAGAGCTGTTCCTTTAAAAGGGGAAAAAAAAAAAGTCCTCCACAATTCAATTCTACTGCCAAAAGGAGCTTCCAATCCCCACCTGACCTGCCACAGAGCCCTTCCATGCAGGATTCAACAGGCACTTTGTGTGCTTATGATTGTGTTATCTCTAGTTAGTCCTTCAGGGATTAGGATAACAATTTTCACAGGATTTTAAGGAAAGATTATCAAGCCTGTCTACTCAAAGTTTTTCACAAAGTGTTTATTAAGACCTGGAAATAACTTCCAGTTTTATATAGGCTCTGAAGATAATAATTTTTGTCATGAGAAATCAGGTAAGTTGATATTAACTATTATGATCTTGGTGGTTTTGCTTTTATTTGGAGGAAACCATTTCAGTTGTGCTATTAATACTCAGTGGAAATGTTGGAAACAAAATGATTTTTATTAAATGTATATTTATTGAATTTTATTGTATTCTCACACAAATAAATGTGACCTTAAAAAGTAATTGTATCAATGTAATGAAGCGTGCAGTTGTAACATGGGCATATTTTCACATTAACTTGAAATATTTCTTTAGACTTGGTGGATGATGGTGTGCTTAAAATGAGACATGACCTTTAGATATTGCAACTGAATGAAGGTAAGGAAATTTGTACTCAAGGACTTTCCTCTTTTATTTCTTTGTTCTCTTAATTTCTGTTCTGCTCTGTTATGCGTGAGGACATGAGGAAACTGCTGATTTTGGAGTGCACTACGTTTGTACAGGAAAAATGAAAACAATTCAAACTTCATGGTTACCTGCCACATTAAAAGGAGTTCTACTGAAGCATAGCTAATAAACACATTGGTTTGAGATTGCTGTTAACCCAGAGTAACAGAGAAGGATTTAATAAGAGCTCCTCATGCGTGTATAAAAGTAATTTGAACTGGATTAAAATCTCCAGTTCGAGAGTCCAGAGAACTCTGGATCAACAGTTCTAAATAAAATCGATTCTACTGATATCATTCAGCTTAAAATAAACAGAGTAGGATTGTTATAGCCAACAGAGGGGAAGGAGAAGTTGCAACCAAAGGCTTGTCCCCCAGCCTTTATCAGATAAATGTCTGGAAGGAAAACCTTTTCTGACTGAGTTTGTGGGATTTGTCTGCCTGCTTGGGGCTGTGAGGCACCTGTGCCTTCAGTGCCTGTGAATCTCAGTGTAATCTGAAATGGAAGAGGTGATTTTGATCTGGTGGACAATGAGGGTTTCATATTTGCAATCTGGGCATGTATTTCAGTCATCATAGTGGAGTCACTTCAAGAGAGATACAGTTGCAAAGTAATAAAGACTTGTCCCTTATAAATAAAAATTGGAGATCAAATAACCAGGGTAACGCAAATGTGACGTGTATTGCAAGAGTTAATACTACTAATATTCACATTGCTGAGAGAAAAGATATTTCAGGCATTTCAGTTCTAGGAAGAGTTGTCACACTTGGTTTTGAAAGTTTGTTGGACAGCATAAATTTTGGAGAGTTAATGCTGGAAAAAAGATTTTGGGAAGCAGCTAAAAGCTAATGCTTCAAATTTAAAATAAAGTCTCTACCAAATAAGGAGCAAGGGTAGTCCATTTTGGAGTGATATCCCTAGTATTAAGATTTATCTGCCATTTCTTTTTAGGCATTTTCTTCTGGTCAGTGCTAAATCTGGCATTCAAGCAAAACAAGCACTCTCATGAATGGAGGATTTTCCATCATTTTATTCCAACAATGCTGAATATTTCTTTGCTAGAAGTAGAACAGAATTTGTCTTACTGTGATCCATCCTTCCAGATTATGTTTGCCTGTTGTCCCTATCATTAGATGTTTTGCTTGGCTGAGTCTGTAGTGTGATATGGCCAGGTTAACACCTTCTCTGAATTCTTGCTGGAAATCAGCACTGTGTGAGGAAAAGTGTGTGTTGATTAGCACAGGGAAGCAGCTCAGTGGGGAGCACAGCAGGGAACTGACAATTCAGGTGAGTAAGAAAGCTTCACCCAGTGTATGGGGAATGCTTCCAAGCACAGTTTATCTTGCTTTATTTTGTTTGTACTTTTACAGCCTTTCTCTCTCTCCTAAAATAGATGATCCCTTCATGTGTCAATCCTCTTGCCACCTCTCTGTCTTTTAGGAATGTAGTCTCTCTAGACCTACACCAAGTCCTTCTTCAAATGATTTTCCCCTGTCCTGGTGCCATGAGCAACTCTGGCCAGTTTAAATAAATCAGTACTAAGTTAGATCTCTGATAGGAAATTATCTGCTATCTACCCTTTTAGTTATGAACCTTTGTAGAACAGTAGTGATTTCACATCAATCTGTGAAATGCACTTACCAAGGATTTCAGTGTTAGTGTGATTCACTGGTGACCCAGGAGAGCTCATATCCCTCAAAGCAGGTCCTGGAAATGAAGTTTCCTCACAGTGGATGAACACTGGCCATTGATCTGTAGGGACAGACTGAAAATGGGGCAGGGCATGTCCTCTTCTCCCACCTCCTAGGTCTGAGTCTTTTGTCCACCGTGCAGCCAAAATCCTTGTGAAGGGCAGAGGTGTGGGGTCTTTCACCAGTCAGGGCTGCAGAGACCCCCCAGCTGACCAGCCTTGCACCTCAGACAGCTCAGTGGCAGCACTTCTGCTGTCTGTGTCTCCTGGTGATGTCCCCTGGGTTGCTGTGCCCAGGGACACAGCACTGGCTGTGCAGCCTGGTCACTCCTGTGTGCATGGAACAGGTAATGGGGAATGTGCTCAGAGGGTCTGTGGCCCATAAACACTGAACCAGCATCACAAAGCACAACCCATCTGAGTGCAGGTTTGCAGAGCTAAGGTGACACTTCTCATAGCACAATCAAAATTCATAAAGTTCTATTAAAAAAAAAGCAGCAAATCACCCCACTTCTCACCCCAAACAAAAGCACAACCCATCCCCTTTAATAGGAGACTTGATTATCTAGATGCACCAGCCACCACAGACCCCTGCTCCAAGTCACATATAGTTACAAACCTCCCTTTACATGATCATTCAACTCTCCACCTCCCAAATCCTGCTATCCCCAACAGCCATCTCCCTGCAGCTTTGCAAAGCACCAGCTCCTCATACTCAGCTCCACTGAGGAGCTTCACTCACTAAATCCTCTCTACTTCATTCAACCCAACCAAAGATGAGAAAAAAAAAATCGGAATCCAGAGATGTGGATTGGTTTTATACCTATCTCCATGCAGACTACACCTCTACTGCTTCCATCACATCAGCCTGTGAGCAGGCTGGAGCTAACACACTGCTGTCCTCTAATTACAGAGTCCACAGTTCAATTAAAAAAAAACAAAAGACAAAAAACCAAACAACTGTTACAAGTCCCAGGAAGCTTCGTAACACCAGAGAGTGGAAACGGGGGTAGCCTTGCCAAGGAGTCAGGCCCTGTGATTTTCATGACAGCAACATTTTCATTGTCTGTAGGCTAGCAGTTTGCCAGATCCCAAATACTGTTGCAAGAATAGCCAGATTTAGGATTTTTGGTGCTAGACTTGTCCATGGGGTACTGGACTCTGTCCATGCATAATTACTCCATAGAAAGGTGGTGGAGTACAAAGTCTGGGAATGAGATTTGACCAATCCTTTTTGCCTCAGTTCTCTTCTTCTGCACACGTGCAGAAACTGTGGATGAGTCCAGGCTTGGGGCGGAGTAAAAAGGTTTGGGCAGACGGACTGAACTGCTTGAAAGCTCTCAGAGCTTTGCTTGAATTAGCAGAGCTGCACTTAAACACTTTTGACTCATCAGATCAACAAACACAGACATTTCCAAAACAGAAATAATTAGTATTGTTTTACCATCCCAAGGAAGAGTCTCTTTAGAGCCACTAAATACAAATAAGCCATTTTTTGAATGTGTAAATCCTCTAGTGACTTCAATATGAAAAATATTTTAAATACAATGATAAAACAATCAAACAGCACTATCTTCAAGATAGTAATTTGCTCCATATTTGCAAGATTAGCTGCTCCAAGAGGATATTAAAATTTTTTGGACTTTTTTTTACTGATTCTCATATAGTCCCTCATTTTCTGACAACTACAGAGTTATTTGATATATTCTCATATTGCAAAAAGAGAGGAAACATGAAAAGAAACTTTCTTTTTTTTTCTTTTTCTCTCCCTAACCACATCTAATTAAATCTTTGAAATCTGGAAAGCAGCTCATAGTCTGAAAGGCAGAGCATTGTTAATCATTACCAAGCAGTTAGGCAAGGCAGCACAGGACACAAGCTGGTGATAGTAACTACAGAAATACAAGACCAGGAATGATCAGAAAAGCAACATTTCTGTGGAAGAGAACCTCAGCTGGCATTTCTGGTTTGAAACAAAACATAAGGAATTTTTATCTTGTTTTAACAGAAAGGCTTTAGGCACTTGATGTGTCAGGTGCCTTTTAGGCACAGCTCATCCTGCTAGAGGAGAGGATTGTGCTGACAACCTTACCAAGTCCCCAGCAAATCCAGTTAGGTAAGACTCAAAAATCAAGAGGCACATGCTAAACTCACATCATCCACAGGCACAGAGGAAATATTGATTGTGAGATCTCTGGTTTTTTGTCATTTCCAACACAAATCTTTCTCTGCATCACAGAAATCTGGTATTTCTACTGTGGTCAAACCATTCTGGGACAAAGTCTGGACAAAATTGCTCAATGCTAAAATTTTACCACCACCACAAGAGCATTTCTCTCTCCTAGACCAGCCAAACCTGCTGGAAGTCAGCATCCATAATGCAGGGGTTCTGCTGGCATGTGGCAGCGAAGATGGGCCTGGGATTTCTATGCCTCTTTCTGGTTTTCAGCACAGGTAAGGACAATGGTCTGGTGCTCCCCAGGGAACTGCCCAGGTGCCTCTCTCCCAGCTGCTCCCATCCCCACATCTGTGGCAGGCTCGATTCTCTCACCCTGTGTAGGGACTGCTGGGCTGGAGCTGCAGGGCTGGTGTCAGACAGAGACAGAGCAGACCAGGTGATGCCTATTCCTGGATCCCATGCTGAGAATCTGGAATCAGAAAGGTTCATAAGGAAAGAGAAAGAAGGGTTAGAAGATCTCCTACTACCTAGATTGTCAATCCAAATTTGGCTCTGACTAATTGAGAGTTGTTAATACAGCTAATTAACACCCCATCACAATTTATAAACCCTGGATTATACACTGTCTACTGGGTATTTCTTGTTTATAAACATATATAAAGGGGAACTTGGATGGGCTGAGAAGCTGAAGCTTCATAGGAACATGGCAGATTTGCATTTTCTAGCACTGACTCTTTTGGAGAGCCTTTTGGATTACTCTTAGGAGGTACACAGCTCTCCTCTGGTGGGAGAGAAAACCTAAATGTCAAACACGTTATCTTCAATGTGTCCTGCAATCTCTCATTTACTGCAGTCCACCTCAGCTGGTCACTGAGTGAATCCCAGAAACCCAGTCCAAACTCCTGAGCCCAGGTTCAGCCCATTCCTCCTGCAACACAGTCTTGAGTACAGTCCTCAATTGCATGACTCCTCTGAATAACAAACATGCACAGAGAAGGGAAAATTTGTTTGGATTTGGCTTTATTTTACTCAGTACCTTGCAGCAAATTCTGTGTGCAATTCTAGTGAAGATCTCTGCAAATATTTATTATTATATTTTTATTTTGATTATTGAGGGGCAAACTCAAGAGGGAAAACTGTTTCTCAGTCTCTTTCTTCACTTTTCAGCCTCGTGCGTAAGAAAAGAAAATAAGAAAGAGAAGCAAGTGGCAGTGCTGGCTACTGCAGGTAAGAGGCAGCACATAGGAGCCCCAGCTGGGGTGTTAATGGCAGTGGGAGGTGTGTGCTGGGCACGGAGGTGGCAGCAGATGGGCCCTGCTCTGCAGAGTCTGAGCCCCAGCCCACCCCTGCTGTAAGGCCTCTCCACCCAATCCACTCCCTCGCCAGGTTAACAACTGTCCTTCCCAAAATCTATTTTTCTCTGTTTCCTTTCTCTCCTTCCCAGCTCTTCATTCCCTTTTGTCTTTCCTTTTCTCTCTTCTATGCTGTGGACAAGAGCTGCTTTCAGCCCTGGGGTGCAGCTGGCGTCAAATTGTTTATAAATAATACTGATGTCATTGGAAAATTGCATTTCTCCCCTAATTGAATTTTGTTCTCATCTCAGCTTTCTGTGCTTCTTTTTCTGTCCTGCTCTGTTCTTCCTCTCTCTGTCATGCTCATACACACCTTCCTCCCTCACACAGACGCTGCACTGCTCTGCTTCAGCATGACTTTGTGGGAGGGAAACAAAAAAATATCTTCGAAATTTTTGGCTTGGGAAAAACAAATAAGCAACATCAACAGAAATAAAACATGTTAAGATAAAAAAGTGTGATTTGGCTACAGCAAAATTATTCTGTTGTAGCAAGCAGTATAGCCACCAATGTAGCTGAAAAAAAACCCTGTATTTTCATGTAGGTCTGGGGAAGGGGGAACACTTCCTAGGCACTTTCTCTGCCTTTGGTGAGATCTGCTGCTCTGCTGGCAGCAAACAGCCATGGCCCAGCAGGAGAGGGCACCAGCACACCAGGGCTGGCTGGGTCCTGCAGCTGCTCAAGGGCATGGTCAAGGGCACAGCTGGCAGACCTGAATTTTGGCTCACTGTCCTACTGTTGCTATATCTTGTAATTTTCTAGACTCATCTCCATGGTCCTGGAATTTTATTTTCCCATCTGTGTTCTTTGGTGCACCCCACTACATAATCTCCTTTTGGTTTTCCCTGTCTGGCAGATTTCTAGCACATATAAGCATTGGATGCACAGCTGTTTCCTTTTGCCCTCATGCTCCCCTTTTCTTTCAGAGCTGCCTGCAAAGTCCCTGGACCTGGCTGCAATTAACCTGACAGAGCTGGTGAACGGGATGCTGAGCACTGCTCTCAGAGGTAATGGGGCACGGCTGGGCAGGTCACAGCTGCCAGCCCAGCAGTGCAGGACAAAAGGCACTGCAAGAGTTAGCAGGAAAAGCTGTAAACACTTGCTGTCAGACTCCAGAACTGCTTCTAGGAGCGTGTTACCTTCATGCATTTATAATGCAGGTGGCTGTCTGCCCCAAAGAATTTGGAAATTAATGTGGGTTTTTACATGGACACATAATTACTTGTAGGATGCCTTTGAAAGCACTTTCTAATCCAGTGTACATTTCAATTAAAGAAAAACAAAATAAAAAGAAAGAAGCAATACAAATGATCTTTCAGTGGAAATGAAAACAGACTGAGGGTGAGGCAGCTGTATCATACTGGCACCTCGGGAATCCTTCAGACACTAAATGAGCAGAGACAAAACACACTGTTCTCACAATTTGTTCCAAGCACTAATGGCATGGACCTGTGTTTCTGCAGGTACCAAGAAACTCTTCTCCTTGCTGAGTGTCACCTCTTACAGCTCGTTTGCCTTCCACAAAGTGTCAGTCACCATCTACAACAGTGAGTGTTGGCACCTTGCTCAGCTCAGGAGCAGTTTCTCTCCCACAGCCTGTGCAACAAGACACTGATTTTTTTTTCTCTCTGTCTCTCCCTCCAGTCTCTAATGCAAAAAATATTGACCCTGGCAAGTTCCCTCTGCACTACTGCTACTGTTTGAATAATGTGACTAATGACTTGACAGGTGGGTACACAAAAGGGATTGGCAATTGCATGTGCTTAAGCTGAATTATTTCCTTTGGAGCTGAAGGCTGTAGTCTGAATTCTGCAGACTTCATCCATATGATTACCACCCCACACAGAGTTCAACAGCCATAACTCATGATGAGTAGCTGCTCTAGCTCCATGACCTCAGTCTCAGGTGGCTGCACCCAGCCAGCCAGTCTGGGATGGAGCCATCACTCAAGTGACTGGCATGGTTTGACTGGAAAAAGGCCTCCCTTTCCTCCCTGGAATACAAATTGCAGCACAGGAGCGACAACCAGCAAAATATGATACATCACCTTGGCCACTTTTTCTCTCCTGAGATAACCCACAGGAGATGAACAAGGGCTTCCCTCCACCAGCGGGCTCCAGCAATGTCAGTGAGCCCAAGAGAAGTGAAAAGCAAGGACAAACATCTTCATAGAACTGTTGAACAGACTACAGAATGCTGTCAGGCAAACCCTTCACCTGAAATCCTCATTCATACCCGTGATTTCATGGAATTTAACATTTCAGGATGCATCTGAGTGTTTGGATTCTATGACTGGTAATGTAAGGCATCAAGAGTAGATCAGCAGCTACAGACCAGACTCCAAACCCTCTATGCCACTCGTGGTGACCCTGCACAAACCACAGTGGCTTTCATGGCTATCTCTGGACTCACACATCTCACAAGCTTTTATCGATAATTACCCAGTTCACCTTGGAGAATAACAGAGAAACTTAAATCTTTCTGCTGCAATTCCAGAATATCTTGGGAGTTGGAGCATTCTCCAAAGCAATAAAAATTCAGGGCCTGGGTCCATCACTCCGTAAGTGAGAGCAGTGACCTTTTACTGCTAGAAAGTTCCATCACAACATCCCCAGGCATTCCTTGGGCTGACATCTGAATCATCAGTATGTCCAGAGCAGACCCAGAGGAAAAAATCCAATGCCTGTTGGAAAGTCCTACACAGCAGAACAGGCAATTACAGCAGGCAAAGCTTGCAGGCTTTAGATCTCCTTCTACATTGAAGCAGACTAAGTAGAGCGCTACTTTGAAATGTTCTCTTGTACAGATAAGTTCCATTTAAGTTTGCTTTTACACACACTGATATCGTTTTGGATATCATCTTTGAAATATACTTCTGAAAGTATTCCTGTGATTTCTTCAGTCCTCTTCAGCAAAATATTTTAACCCTTAAAATATTTTAAACTTTGTCATGTGTGAGCATGTATCTAAAATATCATCACATATTAAAGTAAATTTTTGACTTGGCATACATGATAAGATATGTGTTTTCAATAATAAACTTTCTCTATTTGTTGTCTAGATTTTACAGCTCTACTTGTTGATATAATTGGAAACTCCACCAGTTATCTCACAGAAATTTTCAAATCCACTTCTATTCTCTCAGGTTTGCATTTCCTTTGAACATTTATCATTGTCTTACCTGTCTCACTTAGTCCTGGCATGAAAACAATCATAAAAATGTGGATAAAAGCTTATTGCTCTTACTCAACAGCATTTTTCCTGCAACAACACATGGAACAAGATACATATATAATGTGTATGTGTGTAATATAGGGATGTATATATTTCTATGAGTAGTTATGTCAATTGAATGTTTTATAATTAATTAGTAAAAACTGGTAGGTTTGAGTATTATTATTGCATATTGATATTTTGAGCAATTCTGATTCACAGAGAATAAGTATGGGCTATTTTATCTGAAGACTTTTTTCCACATAAAAATACTTGTAAATTGGAATTTTAATTAGATAGAAACTCTTCTCCTGAAGATACTGACATTTGGATTTGATGGTGGTCTGAGGTTTTTGCCAAAAATTAGATGAGAAGGAACATACTTGGTCAGCTGCCATAGCCAAATGCCATTTTTTGTTTGTGTTTTTAACAGTTTAAGATAATTCCTTGTAAGGAAATCTGGTAACAAGGATCTCTTTTATGTTTTTTTGCCTTTCAGTGCGTCAGAGCAATGACTCTGATTGTATCTACATCTGTGTGATGGCAGGGCAGACAGGTAAAGTTAAAATCATTCCACCTAAAAATATTGCCCTGGTTTTCCTCAGTGATGATTTATTCTGGAAAGAAGACTTTCTTGCTATTTGTAAGCATTTCTATTTTCAGGGAAAAATGTGTCTGATTTTTTGGATATACTAGAAAAGTCTCCTATTATTAATTACACATTTTCCAGTAACACATCATCTGACATGGGTAAGTACATCCTGGGGAATAAAAGGAAACAGAAAACAGAGTGAAAATCATGTCCAGATAGCTATTGCAATGAGTGCTCCCTCCTCACTACTACTACTATAAATATTATTTTATTTTTTATTATTGCTTATATATTTGCATAGTATTAAGTATATGATTATAGTTAGATTAATACTTTATATTGTTGAAAATTTAATACAGCAATTGTGTCACAAATGTAAGTAAATTTTACAAACTCTTTAATTATTTGTTACAAGGTCTTCTGGTAGAGGAACAAAACAAAACTTGCTGGGATGAGAGCTTTTACAGAATTCAGCACTGGGCTGGGGAGGGTTTCTAGTACTCTTAAATCTAACTGGGTGCCTTCCATAGCTCCCAGCACAAATTACCTCCTACCTTTACATGAGTTATCTTCAGAGTGGAGGTGAATGCATTCAGTCATTGTCCTGCGTGCTTCCTCCACCCAAAACTCCTTTGCCAGTTTGAGCTGCACTTCACTTCTCACCTTTCACTGTTCCCCATCACTATGTCCCATTTTCAATGATAGATTAATACAGGCAGACTAAAATCAGTGGCAAGAAGTGTGTGCTGAAAAATGTGGGATGTTTCTCTCCTTTTAAAAACAAACAAAAAAGAAGACACTTGACCAAAACCTCCTTTAATTAGAAACAACATCTGCTTCTGTGGTAGCAGAATCTGATTTCTTTCCTTTTTCTCACACAATATGCAGTGGAGAGTGAGTGCTCTAACCTTGTCTTCTCATACCTCAAAGACCTAGATTCGATTTTCTCAAGTTTCGTGAAACTGCAGGAAGACCCAAACAAGACATTGGATTCAACAGCAGAATATGTGTGGACATTCAAATGTGAGCAAATATTGTCAGACCCAAATTTGTGTTTCCTTTGATTAATGTCTTGACAAGTGATCATGTATGTTTGCTGCACAGTTAACTGTGATGTTAACTCCAAATAAAGGATAGCATAAAATTTCTCTGAATCAGCAGATGATGTCAGTAATGCATTGAAGAGCTGGAGGATAGAAAAACTCCTGTGAAAAGCCATTTTACCAGAAAAAATAAGTTTTCTGAAGAGGCATAGAAGGAGAGAAAAACTGGTTGTTAGTTTCAAACCAAAAAATGAGATTATTTAAACTATTTCCTCTTATTTTCTATGGTCTTTTTTTTCTGTATTATTCTCTATTTCTTTATATGACATTCAGTTGTACTCGAACATTTCATAAACTTTAGTACATTTAACTTTGCTACAGGGCTACAAGATAGAAAAGTGCTGATCTGCCCCATTTTGGAAGCCTAAAAACAAAGCTTTGTACCTGGTGACTTGCAGTAGGAATCAATAGAAATTCCGACCTTGACTTCATACGTCCTTGTCATTGCAGCTGCATCTCTCTCCTACAAAATGCCTGCATTTCCTGTAGTCAGTCTGCTGTATTTTATATTTTTTTAAAATTTCCTTAACCACATGCTAACCTTTGTTATCTCTTATAGCCACGAGGGTCTGTTCTCAAACTGCAGCATCTGCCCTCCAGTACCTGCTGCTCACCTCCAAACATACAAGAACTTTCTCTCTTTCTACTATAGTGAATCAGTTCAGGAAATTAAGCACAAATTATGTGAAGAAAAACATAAAACCCTGCAGGAACATTTCAATTTCTTTTTTTGTTTATGAAGACTCACATATTAAAATGTTCTCAGTTAAAATTTCAAACATTATTGGAGCTCCCTGTATTTCCATATTTAAAATTAAATGGAGAAGTGGCCACTCAAGTGCCAGAGAAGCACTCAAGGGGTAGATGGGATTTTCTGGATGTATTTTAGATGTTATTCTCCCCCAGTGTGTTGCAGTTGTTGCTGCCATGGGGCACCAGCACCCCCAGTGTGCTGGTGCCCTCTCTGTCTCTCTTGCTTCTCCAGCTACCAGGATGCCTCTCACCCAGAAAGGGGGGGAAATCCCCACCACAAAGATCCCACCGTGGCCAGAGACAGATGGAGCTAAAGGATCGTGGTTTCCATCAGCCCAGGTGGAGGATCCCAGGCCCCAAGGCACGGCCAGACCCCCTCTGAGCCCTGGGGGGAGCTTGGCCCCACTGCCAGCCCCGCAGCCCAGCCCCAGTGAGTATGGCCAGGAGCCCTGGAACCTGCCCTACCCCGCTGCTGTGGGGTTTGGCCAAGTGTCTCTGAGGTGGAGGTTGGAGGGCCCTTCAGGGAGACCCACTCTGGGTTACCTGTGGGTTGATTACTTTATTTCAGAAACGCCAAAATCAGCTGTAGGTTCCATCCTGTAGCTTCTTATCTTTAAGGGGAAAACTTGATCTTGCTTCCCACAAACACTTCTGCCACTTGGATCTTCCCTCACATTTTGCTCCAAATTTGGTGAGCAGACCTGTGAAAAAGCTAAATAGAGATGTCTCTTTTAATGTTCCCTAAATTTGCCTTCTTCAAATCCTGCCCTTCCCTAGTCCACAGGTTATTCAAGTTCTAGTCAAGTATATCTTTTGTTCTTCCTTTTTGATCCTGGCATTTTTATATGTCACTGGCAGTACTGGGTGAGGAATTCTGGCTGTAGGGCTGTCTCATACATAGCAATTCTTCTCAGTAGACAGATAAATAATGAATAACAGAGGAAGTGTGTGTCTCTCTCTTCCCACAGATGACATGCCCATGATTTGGATGCAGACAGTGTCTCCACAAGAAGCCAGCAAACTGATGCAAACAGAGCCAGGTAAGACTGGTCTGGGATAGCAACAAAGTGTCTCAGTTGGCACATTTATGAAATAGAAAGTAATATATAGAAATAGATGACTGATAAAGTATTTATACATCACTGTCTATGTAAGCGCTTATTAATGAACTGTGAGTTCAGGGTTGGTTTTTTATTCTTTTCTGTTGCTCCTTCAATCAACCTGCCTTTTTGTTTGAAGGTATCAAAGCAAGTTATTTTCTTTTCCCTCCCCTTAGATTTGCCTTCCACAGTACTGTCTATGCCACCTTCCTACCGACCTGGTGTGACACTGAAACTTTACTCAGCTACCAGTAAGTAAATGCACCTCATGCAGCAGAAATAGCAGTATGTTTGAAAGCAAAGCAAGATAGAAACACTCCCATGCAGAAAAAACATACATGGTTAATTTTTTTGTGACAGTTTATGTATGTAAACCACCCAAAATGTCCAAGGGACTGCTTCCCATTTGTGTGAATTTTACACAACTGCACATTCAAAACACAGATCATATTGTGGTGATAGAATTAACACAGGTACTCTGTGTGGCAATTTTAGCACTGATTGGTTATTGGAGGATTTATTCTTAAAAGTCATTCCAAAAGAAAATATCATGCTTTAAATCTCATCATAAATAAGATGATGAAACCAGCTCATGCCACATGAAATCCCCAGAATTGTTCTGAATTTACAATACTGCAAATTACTTCCTCAGCTAATAAAGAATCATCATCAACTGTATTTTCATGAAAGCTCAATTCTCATCTGCTTCTGTTTCTGTGTGGTGACTGTCTAAGAGAAGCATAGATGCTGGGTAGTGCAAAGATAACATATCAGCCTAACCTGCAGGTGTCTTCAATATCCTTCACTGATATTTTAGATAAAGCCAGAGGAGTCTAAGGAACTAAAATGCTGGGCAAATAATTTTGGTTTTCATGGTCTTTTTAGCTCTTATAATGCTATTTAATTCTGAAATCAGATTTAGTTTTCTCTCATCTTACTTCTGTTTAAAGAGCTCCAAAACCAGAGTCCTCCTCTGGTGTGCAGCACTATGGACCCTGGAGAACCTAGGATGTTTTGAAAAGGCTGGGAAATGTGGATTTCAGTGAGATGGGTAAATTGGAGTCATCAAATTGGAGTACCTCTCTGTGAGAAACCACGGTGGCAGAAGCTGCCTGTGTGATTCTAACAATCATACATGTGGGGAAATAAATCCAACAGTGGGATGCCAAAGTAAGAAAGGGCATCCACATTGTTTAGAAGGATGACTCATTTTTCCAATAATTCATTTCTTAAATCCCAGAAGTGGGTGCCAACTAATAAAACACGTAAATGTGCATGTTAGAGCATAGAGGGAGGGATATTGTGAGTCTGAATCATTCACAGTAGCTATAACGTTGCTCTTCACTGGCAGCAAAATTTAATCGCAGTGTCACAGGGATGTGATGTTGAATCAATAAAAGAACTGTTTACTGCAAGTTGGTCACTTCACTGCCCCTGACAATAATGTGGCAATGTGAAACACATGGGAGGAAATCTCTGCACAGGAGCTGTGGTTCTTGCCTTTTCTGGTCTCTTGACTAGTTCAATTTCTTAAGAAAGAGAATTCTTATAAAAGAAATTTCTGAAGTAAATTCCTATTTTTAATTATCTTTATGAACTTATGTACTGAACACAAAACATACTTTTCACAGTAGAAATTTATTACAGAAGAGGTATAAAGCATTACTATGAATGGGTGAAAATTTAAATTTCAATTATAGGATGTGGATACACTATACAACCAAACAATTAAATAGAAAATTAATTGAAAAATAATTTCATCATTAAGCAAATATAATATTATGTAAATACAGTGTTAATTTAAAGTGATTATAAAAAAATGAAAACTAAATCAATTTCCTTAGCTTTCAGCATTTTTGTTTGACTTCTCGTTCCCAAATAGATGACTCCAAATTGAAATTGCCATAGTTCAATTTGCAGCTAGTTAAAACTGAATTTCTGCTGGCAAATCACATGCCTTGAGTAAAGCATTTAACATCTGGTTGGCAGGATAGGAGGACTCACTTCTGTGGAGGCTGAAATTTGTGGGAGGGTGGCCTCCAGCAAGTTTTAATTATTCATCGACTTTATTATTTCTCATCAATTTTAGCATTACTTTTCAGGGACAACTTATATTAAAACTTCATTGCCTTATGCTCTGATGTTTGGTTATTAACATGGAATTTGTTTACTTAAGCAAGGAATCATTAATTTTTAATTTTCTCCATGCAGGAAAATATCAAGGTGTGTCAAATGCTGTTAAGTGAACAAAGCCTAATGACATTTATGTGAAATTGCTGGGGTGAAGAGAAATGGGTCTCCCTCTTGCCCATCGCTGGCTAATTACACCCAATATTTGTGCAGTGTCTTTGACACACAACTGGTTTTCAGAGCAGCCTGTGAGTTTGGGAGCTGTCTGTGCCTTACTCCTCTCATACTCCTGCTATCTTGGTCAACCTCTGCCAGGAGGGAAATAGCTTCATAGCAATCTCTTTCAGGTTGGCAGAGCCTTGATTTTCCTCCTGCCCAAGAATGCCATTTTATATTAAATTTCTTGTCAGCACTAGATGACTCTAGCTTATTTCAACAGAACTTCATTAGTCCAAATTTAACCTTCATAACCTCTGCTATCACATAACATAGCATTTGCCCAGAGCTATAAAGTGTGTGAGACATGTGAACCTGGAAATGCAATTACACTGTCTAAGGGGATTATACTCAGCAGGTAAGGCAGTTTATCCACACATGGCCAAAGCCTGCTGCTAGTTACACAAATGGAAAAAACAGTTCACAATCACAGCTTCCTTCCTTCCTTCCTTCCTTCCTTCCTTCCTTCCTTCCTTCCTTCCTTCCTTCC
>VZUA01022924.1:4618-16819 GCA_013401035.1 Horornis vulcanius | reverse complement strand
TCCCTCCCTCCCATCTCCTGGTGGGGAGAAGGAAATGTGGGAGGCAGCAGCAAACG
This sequence comes from Horornis vulcanius, assembly GCA_013401035.1. Lineage (NCBI taxonomy): Eukaryota > Metazoa > Chordata > Aves > Passeriformes > Scotocercidae > Horornis > Horornis vulcanius. The sequence goes on along the minus strand of VZUA01022924.1, from coordinate 16,763 downwards.
TTTGTAATCGTTTACTGAACCATGAGCTTTAGAGAACTGCAGAGTGGGAAAGTGTGTGAGCTACGAATTCCCCAAGGCCTTTACAGTAGTGTTACTTTTTCACCCGTTGTACATATTTGTATTTTTATCTAATCCCGGGTTAGGATTCTATAAGGGGAGGGTTTATTTAGTTAAGATAATAAACTATTAAGAAAAGGGTCATCAGAGTTCTGCAGTTCCCTACTCCATGATCTCCTTTGCATCTGGAGCTGTTCATACCACGGGATCACACAAATTATTGACAATTGTGCCATGACCAAATCAATAACTTACAGAATCAGAGTTACTTATTCATATAGAGATTTCTGGAATTTAAAAAGAATTTTGCCTATATTTTAAATATGTAAATATTATTATACATAATTCACTTAGATAGAAAATTAACTTGGCTAGTGAGGACAGCTGAAGGTTGATGTTTTTAAGGAAAGGTGACTTTTGTGGTCCTCAGCATCCTGGCATTGGCTTAGACACAATGTGAGATGCTCCCACCTTGCCCAGGTTTCTGATTTCATTTGTATCTTTATTCTGGCCAGAAGTGTGCAGAACCCTTTGGTTTGAAGGCACATCTTTCTCCAAGAGGCTGAATTCAGCACGGGATTGGGTAGAAATGGCAGTGCAAGTCCCAAAAGGAACTGAGGGACAGCTTCTGCCTCATCCTGTGGCACCAGGTGTGGAAAAGAAAAACATTCCTCAGGTTGACACACAGGTGAATTCCCTGCTTGTGCCATTCAGCTGGGATTCCTTCATCTCCCTACAGACAGAGCAAGAACTACTGTGAACAGGCTTTAGTGGAAGCTGGGAGCAAACAAAAATGCTTTCCTCAAAGCATTCCCTGAAAGAACGGGAGAATTCCAGGTTTAAGTCGGATGCAATTTTTCTTTTCCAGGAGGAGACAGCGATTCTGGCAAACACATTGTTAAATAACATTGTGAAAATTGTTATCCAAGCCTTCCACATCCTGTGTCAGCTCCAACATTAGGGAATGGGAAGAAAGAGAAGCCTTAAAGCAGCAGGTACAAGTTCTACCTGCTGGGAAACAGTTCCACACAGGCTGGGGGAGAGCTGGTGGTTCAGCTTTGACTCAAAGTTACCTTGGTTGTTTTTTTGTTGTTTTTTTTTAATTCTTCATCTTTTAACAATTATACTTCTCTGGGTGCTAATATATGATTTTTGGAAGCCTTGGGAGCTGCTACCAGATCCTGCAACAGGATTTTTTTTTTTGAGTCAGATGTGGTATACAGTGTAAATAAACTTTTCCAATGTTCCAGATTACCTCACATGAAGTTTTTAGGCAGTTTTTAAAAGGTTTATGGTGTGGACTTGGAAGATCCTGTGGCAGTTACTGGAACAGAGTCCAGTGGATCCACGAGCAAACCCCAGCTGTGTCCTTGAAAAGCTCCTGCTGCATCCTGGTGGTTCCTCACTGAAAACAGGAGCTTTAAAACTCAGATAAGAAATTTTAAATGATATTTTTTGAAAAATACTTGGTGGGGGAGTAGGAACTGGAAGTTCTATGGCAGGTCTGGACTTAAAGTTCTTTGCAAACACTTTGGGTTTCAGGGGCACATTTTGGAACCTTGTCTGTGTTTTCCACAGTATCAGCCAACACTGCAGAATATGCACAAAAATCTTGAATATATTTAGTTTTAACAAATTGAACACAAAGTGGGGACAGTGGCAGGTCAAACTGTGACTAAAACAGTTGGTCCTGCAGCTTATTTTGGGTGTAAAGTGCACAAAGGTTGTTTTCCCCCTTTGAGCCAGAAAATTCCTGTTATTCTGTGTTCTTTGTCACCATTTTTGTGTTTCCTGCACAGCCCAGGCCCGGCCAAGCAGCTTCACTCCAGTGTGACCTTTCCAGGGAAAACTGGTGGTCTTGAACCTTTTTCTTTAATCAAAGCTTCAGATAAATTATTTCAACAAACACTTTTTGTCCATTGAAGTAGATTTCAAGTCCAATTCCAGGATTGTCTTTTATTTTTATCCGTGATTTTTTACAAATAAAACAATGTGTGTGTGAATTCCATCAAATGTGGCAGATGGAATTCCCAAAATGGCATTTTTGAACGTGACTGGATTGATCTCTTTTTTTATTTTTTCCTTATTTTTTTGGTTTGGATAGGTACTGACAGCTTCCTATGGCTTGAGGCTTTATCTTGCAAGTTTCCTGTGTGCTCCAAATTTTCCAGCACATTCCATTTCTGTGTGCTGGAGAGCTGCAGGATACAGCCCTGCCCATGGGATGAGAGAACGTTCCAGGGACAAGGAGAAGCTGCTCACTTTGGCTTCCCTGAATTCCCTGGCATTCCATGAGTGCTTTGTCCATGTTTTGGCACAGTGCTGGAGAAGGAGGAAGGATGGAATCCCCAAATTCCACCCCCAGCACTTGCTGTGAGCCTTCCACAGCTCCATTCCACTGCTTCCTCTGTAGCTGGGGATGATCTTTCCGTATTTTTTGGGAGCAAAGGAAGATCCTTCACTCCAGATGTTGGCAGGTGGGCAGGGCTGGGTGCTTTTCCCAAAGAAACAGCTTCTCCTCCAGTGTGACTCTGCTGGGGTTGCACAGAGCACATTATTCCCTTCTCTTGCCCCTCGGGTTCCAACTTAACAACTGCAGTGAAACTGAAAAACTGGGAATTCTTCCCACTGGACTAAAGTATTGTGTGTGTGTGTCACTGTTTCTGAATCTTCTCTGAGCAAACGCTGTGGGAACAGGACAGTTTTGTCCCGTTTTGTTAGAATTTGCACTTCATTTCTGGTTTAAATCAATTCAGCTGTGTCCTACTAACTGTCCTAAAATAAGGTTATAAAAACCAGATCAATTTTAGCCCTAGATGCTTTTTTTTTTTTTCTTTTTTTTGCTTTCATTTCTGTCAACCTCTTTCCCATTGTCCAATCCAGACTCCGGCATTCTGTAATTATGTATAAAGGTTTTATTTATTTAAAATTAGATTAGTTACATTTTTAAATTTAACACCTGGCTGGACAGTGTCCCATTAACGCATTGATTGTGTTTCCTTTGTCTTGTGTTAATAAATATTGATGCCTGGTTGCTTGTTTAGTCCTTCCAGCGCTCTTTTCCATGAAGGAATTTTATTTTTAAGGAAGAAAACGCGGGTTAAAATTGATCCTGGGCAGAGGGAGAACTTGTTATAATCTTTTTATTTTGTCAGATATATCGAGAAGTGTTGGAGTTCTGAGGGCGTGAAGGAGCTGGGCTGGGCAGTGCCCTGTACCTGTAGCTTTGGGAATTGGAGTTTTTGGGGATCAGAGCGGGGAGTGGAGCTAAGGAAGGTGCTGGATCAGCAGGAGAAGGGGCTGGAGAACTCCAGAGGGACTGGGAAAGGGGCTCAGCCTGGAGAAAAGGGGGATCGGGGGACAGCCGGGGGTTGGGGATTTCTCCCAGGGACCAGGAGGAGAGGGAACGGCCTCAGGCTCCAGGTTGGACATCAGCAGGAATTTTTCCATGGAAAAGGGTGCTCGGGCCTTGGAGCTGCCCAGGGAGGTTTGGGGTGTCCATCCCTGGAGGGACTCGATGGTCTTGGAGGGATTTTTCAACCTCAGGAATTCCGGGATCCTCTGAAAATCAGGGGCAAGGTTCCTATTCCTAGAGGTGCTTGGCTGCAATTCGTGCTTTACAGGGAATGCTGAATTTCCTGAGGTCCCCAGTGACGGCTGAGGAACTGTCCCATGAAGGGGGACACCGACTGGATCCCAAAACCTTCCCGTGATCCTAAAATCCGCTGTGCAATAATCCCGAAAAGGGCCAAACCCCGTTACTTGCTGCTTCCTTAAACCCCCTCAGTCCCAGCCCTGAGGACTCGCGGCCAGTGCTGGCCCGTCCCAGCCCCGTTCGGCCCCGCTCCGGCCGGGACGTGCCGGTACAACCCAGCAACACAGCCCTTTGCTTACGGTTGGGCGCGCTGTTCCCCGCGCGGGGGCCGGGAATACCGGGAATATCGGGAATATCGGGATTTTCCCAGCGGCGACCCCGATGCCAGAGCACGGTTAGCTCCCAGCGGCGGCGGCGCTGTTGCCGCGCCGTGCCCGAGAGCGGCGCTCTGCCGCCTCCTCTCTGTGGTGCGGCCGGGCGGGGCCGGCTCCAGGCGGCCGCTCTAGCCCGGCGCCCGCGCGCTCCGCGCCGCTGGGGCTCTATGGCGGGGGCTCCTGGNGACCCGGCGGCGGCTCCGGCGCTCCCCACGCGCGGCCCCGCGGGGCTCTGAGGTAAGCGCGGGCTGGGGAGGCCGCCCCGTCCCCCTCGGCCCGCCCGCCGTTTCTTTCCCCCCACTCCGCCCCCGCGGGCCGTGAGGGGACGGGCACAGGCCGCGGCCTCGGCGCGGCGGCCACTGCGGAAACCGCGGGGAGTTCCCATCGCAGCCGGGCCTGAGGCGCTGCCCTGCGGCCTGGGGCTGCTGCCGGGCCCGCTCGCCCCGGGGATGAGGGGGGAATAAGGAGGCTTGGGAGTGACGGGGCCTTCCCCAGTCCCGGTCCCGTGCCCCCGGTCCCTCCTCCCCGTAGGAATGGGAGGAAAAGGCTTCTGGAGGGTGACGAGAGGCGCTCGGGGTCCCGCTCCCCACGGGAGTGGGGGAAAGGTGCTCTGAGGGTGACGAGGGGCCCCGCGGCTCCAGCCGGCCCCGGCCAGCCGTGGCTGCGCCCCGAGCTCTGCCCGCTGACAAACTCAGCCTTATCGCTAACTAAACCGCCGTTAATGGGCGTCGTTACCTGTCCTCTATGAATTTTGCCCCAGCCCCGTGTCTGAGCCTTAGCTTCCAGTGATCAGTGAGGATCGGGTAGAGCCAGGGCGGCGGGATATAAACGATCTCTGGGTTGTTTTTCTCTCAGAACCGTCAGATCCCTGATGCGGATAGAATATTGACATTTTTAGGCTGCAGCGTTTATTTCTGAAGCTCCTGTCAGGGGATGTTCCTGTACAGGCTGGTGCTGGGCAGGGAGGGAGTGGGAGAAATCCCATGAGGAAAGTGCTCCTGGAGTTTTAAGGAATAACTTTGTGTGTTTGTGGAATGGAATCTGGAGCAGTGACTGGGCACGTTGACTCGAGACTGCTCACTTGTTCTCTGGCACATCTGGTGGGATGTGCTGCCCTTTGCTCTGTCTTTTACGGATTTCTGGGGGAAAAATCTGGGTGAGCAAATTTTCTCCAAGTATCTTAATGGCAAAATTAGGTAAATAATATTTTCACTGCTAAAAGCAGCTGATTTTTAGGACCCCGAATTCCCCCAGATTACTTAAGTATCATTTAAGAAAATGTTTTGAAATCCCTTTGTACAGTTTGTAAATGTCAGATTTTGACTCCTGTCACTATTTGAGAATAAAATTCTGTGTCTAATAGTCCTTGATTTCTGACGTTGTAAAAAATATAATCAGAGGCCCGCGGTATTTGGAGGGTCTCTGTGAACTTTGAGAAGTGAATCGTGCCCTGATGAACTGTGACATTCCTGTTTATGTTTCAAAGGAAGGTGGTTTTGAGGCTCAGGTTTGAAGTAGGATGAGTTTCCTTGGCTGGAGGGAGATGATGCCCAGAATTTTTGAAGTCCTTAAAGCAAATTTCACGAGCTGCTGTTGCAAAATCCTTACAGTTAAATGACTTTTGAGGTGGAGCTGCATGGAGACTTTGGGTTTACTGTAAAAATCGTCACCCTTACCTGTCTGGTTATAAACAAGTGGTGTTTGTACAGATTGGGACAATAATCATTCTCTGGACAATAAAGCCTTGGGTGCTGCTCCTCTTGTCAGTGCTTTGTGACAGCAAAATTCTTCCTTTACCCCAAAGTGAGCACCAGCTTTCAGCTAAATAAATTAAATTCAGCTGTCAGAGCAATTTTACCCTGGGGGGGGGTGACTGTGCTCAGGTATTTTTGGTTTTGGTGCTTCTTGTCAGAGCTTGAGACCTGCAGGTTGAGGTTTTTCCTTAGAACTTCTCTCTTCAGACAGGTAGGTGCCAATTTCTGTCTCAGGTGCTCACAGACAGTCATTCCAGGGGGAAATTCCTGATTTTCCAGCTAAATAAAGTTAAAGGCATGGGAGTCTCGTGTGACCCCGGAGGCTGTGAGGTGCAGGACAAATTTCCATCTTGTTGCAATCCACGCTAAATCTTTTTATTGATTGATGTTGGATGGATAATTAAATATTCCAGAGCAAGCAGAGATGAATTAAACTCAAAACTTATATTTCTAATGGGAAATACTTCATCTTTTATTCCTGTAAGCAGAACTTCACACCAGTGAGAGAAAGGTCAGCCAAACCCTCTGTGCTTTCTCCCTGGGGTGCTTAATTGGGGTGATTTTATTGGTTTCACTGTTTCTTGCAGGCTGTTTTGAGTCTTTTATGGGACAGTAAGATAGAGAAACTAATACCAGGGAGCGAGGAGGGCTGGCTGTGGTTTAGCACTACAGAAATGAACGGAGGTTTCTGTAGCACTGGAAATTTATTGTCATTTTTGCTGCTGCCTGGATTTCGGTTTGAGAGGCCCTGGTTACCTGGGACACTTTGCAGGGTGTAAAATGTAGATTTTCCTTTATAAAAGCTAAAACTGTGTTTGAGGACAGACAAAGTTGTGTCCACTGCAGGTTTGTCATTAATTCTGTTCATAATCTTGAAGTGGTAGATGATTGCAGCCACGAGGATGTTGGGAAGCTGCATCATTGTCTGGGGAAGGTTTGGTCTGTGCTGTGAAGGACACACAGAGCCATGGATTTGTTTTGGCTGGAAGAGACCTTAAAGAACATCTCATTTCAACCCCTGCCATGGACAGGGACACCTCCCACTATGCCAGGTTGTCCCAAGCCCTCTTCATCCTGGCCTTGGGCACTGCCAGGGATCCAGGGGCACCCACAGGTTCTCTGAGCGCCCTGTGCCAGGGCCTGCCCACCCTCACAGCCAGGAATTCCTTCCCAATATCCCATCCAGCCCTTCCCTCTGGCAGTGGGAAGCCACTGCCCCTTTTCTTGGCACTCCAGGCCCTTGCAAATGGTCTCTCTCCATCTTCCCTGCAGTTCCTTCTGGAAAGGCACAATTAGGTTACCCTGAAGCTTCTCTTTTCCAGGCTGAACAATCCCAATTCTCCCAGCCTGTCCTCACAGCAGAGCTGCTCCCTCAATCACAGTCTCTTGTGTCACCCAGCCACCAACTTTCTCCCTGCAAAGCCCTGCTCTGGTGACTCTTTGGGGAGTCCTGCCCTCAGAGCAGTGAGGGTGCAGGAGCAGGACTCTGCTCTTGGTTGACTCTTCCCCCTAGGAGCGTTCATTGGGCTGCGTGCTGTGGTACGGCTCAGCAGGGAAAAATCAATGACTCACATTTCCACAGAAAGAAATGTAATTTCCAGTCTCATAGCAACTGTCCTTTCAACACTTTCAAACCTTCTGTGACAAAATGTTTAACACTCATCCATCAGCTTTTAATGCTCCAGGCTGGTCCGCCCACTCACCCCAGCTGAAACCTGCATTTGTGCATCCCTGAATCCCCCAGAATCCAAGGGGGGATGCTGGCAAGACGTTGAACAGTTAAATATAAAATCTTAGACATGAGAGAAGTGTTGCTGACTGCATTACATCAAGACAGAGTGAGTCTTAAAATTCAAAAGTGTGTTCTCTTCACTTTGATTTGAGTCCCTGGTTTGTTTTTATACACCTTCAGATAGTTTAAAATAGGTTTGGCTGGTGGCTTGGCTAAAATATTTTTAGAAATTATCTTACTTAGAGAAAGATATTCTTTAGTATAAAGGACCTTGATTTTCTTCCTGGATCTTCCTTCAAACTGAAGGAGAGCAGGGTTACATGGTACATTAGGAAATGGATATTAATGGGATTATAATAGGATGGTGAGGCACAGATTGCCCAGAGAAGCTGGAGCTGCCCCATCCCTGGAAGTGTCCAAGGCCAGGTTGGACAAGGCTTGGAGCAACCTGGGATGGTGAAAGGTGTCCCTGCCATGGCAGGGGTGGGACTGGATGGGCTTTAAGATCTCTCCCAACCCAAACCAGTCCATGATTCCAGGATTCTCTGTGTCCTTCACAGCACAGACCAAACCTGTTCTATTCCTGACTGGGACTCCTGCTGTTCCCTGGCCCCAGGTGTGGGGCTCCACCTGCCCAAACCCACAGGGATGAGCAGGGCAAGGTCCCCACCGTGTTTATCCCCTTGAGGAGGCACAGAAGGACTCAGAGTGTTGATGGGAAGTGACAAAAATCCAGGCTGTGCCTTATAATAATGGTGACACTGGAGGGCAAAGAGCTCGTTCAACATATCCAAGTGAGGCCAGAATCATCAGGCACTGAGGGTGTGAAACACTGGTGGAACTGGGCACCTGTGTGCTGTCCAAATTCATTACTAACTGGATTTAATTGGTTTTCTCGTAGCTGATGATGGAAGAGGTGCACAAGGGCGGCAGCAGCAGCTCTGTTACGTCCCAGCCCTCAGCTGTACAAGGTACAACCCTCCAGGCAGCTCAGCTCTCTCATATTGCTCAACAGGTAAAGCCTGGGCTGGATCTCAGCAAACATTTCAGGGAGTTCAGAGCCAGTTTTTGTGTGCTGCAGAATATAGATCCATTCTTAGAAGCACTCAGAGAAGAAAAAACAGAAAGAGGCTAAGAAAAATATGTTCATTTATGGTGGATGACGTAAAATTAAGTAAAAGGTGTTAAAAAGCTAATTTTTGTGTTTGTTCAATAGAAAGTGCAGCCCAGATTTGGGGTTAGTCGACCACAGGAGCTGCTGAGGAATAAAATGAGGGCCTGGTTTCATTTTTTCCTTAGAAAAAGCATTTCCAGCTCCTTTTGTAGTAGCAGCAATCCTGGGTGTTCAGCACCATGGAAACACTTGGATTTTAGCCCAACATGAGCATATTTAATCTAATAAACCAAATGAACTTGAAAATTTGAGATTCTTCCTCTAAGGTAACATCCCTGTCAGAGCTTTAACCTGAGTGCCTTAGAAGTGATGAAAGAGAAAACCCTTCCTTTCTTCCAGGAGGGTTTTCCTAGGAAAAAAGCAATGTTTTGCAGCTCATCCACTGTTTATCCTGTGGAGGCAGTTGGGATTTTGATGCAAAATTTAGATATAGGAGAGGAGAGAATATCAGCAGGTATCCTGGGGTTTGTTTCCAGGCTGGTTTCCTGATCTGCTTTTATATAAAGGTCTGATTATCCTTTAATATTGCAAGTTACAATACAAAAGTAGCATTGAGTGAAATTCAGCTGTGTGTATTTTAATGATCCCTTCATCTTCTCATGTATTTCAGATTAATAAAAGTAGTGAAGAACTTCCATGACAAAAGTGGTTATTTACTTACGTTCTACATGTATAACTTGAATTCTTTTCGTTTTGTGAGCAATATAAATTGAAGTGCAAAGACTCGTGCAGGTTCAACATCACAACTACAAACCCCCTAGGAAGCTGAAGCAATTTCATGTTTTTAATATGTTACATAATACTACATATTTGATTCCATGACATAATGCCACATTTGATTTTTCTCCAACCAAAGGAAATAATGAACTCTTTCAACCTTTTTCATATGCAAATAATGTCTAAAAAATGTGCATCTTTAAAGGTACTTTGGTGACTTAATTAGAATTAAAATAAGCTGCTAATGAGGGTTCTCCACCAGTTTTCCTGCACAGTTTTGCATTTCCCGAGTCCTGTGGCACCAAGGTTTCACTGATGGTTTTTGGTCTGTTGTAGATGTCTCTCAGAGGTTCTGCTCCCCTCACAGTCGTTCAGCTTCCTGGAGAGCAAGTCCAGGTCCAGGGAGTCATTCAGACAGCTCAGTCCTCCTCTGTGATCCACTCCCCTCAGGTGCAAACCGTGCAGGTAACTCCAGAATGCCTTTAAACACCCCCCATCTGCAGTTCTGTAGGTGAGAAGATGTGAAATGATGCACAGAGGCTTCTCTGACCCAGCTGCCTTTGTGCTCTGCTGTGAGGGACAGTGAGCAATCCAAGGACAGTCCTGTGGGATCCCTCCTTTGGGCCTGAAATTCTTCCTCCTGGGAAGTCACCTTTGGAGTCAAAATGAAACCATTTGATGTCACCTCCCTTTATTAAAAAATCCAATCCACAGCTCTGCAGTTGGTGCCTTGGCAGTCAGGTGGGGTCTGACACCCAGAGGAGGGGAGTGGGGAATACTGGAATAATTCAGTAGTGGATTAAAATGAGTGTTTGGGCAAGGTGTGAAGGGGAATGAACTGCTGGGTGCTCTCCCTTTCAGTGGTACCCAAGCCTCTGCTTGTGTCTCTTACTCACTTGCCATGTGATTTTTGTAAGAGTCCCTTCCAGGAGGTACCCAGGGAGTTGCAGTGAGTCTGTTGCTGCTCCACTCAGTCCCTGCTGCAGAGCCCCTGGGGACCTGGAGTTCCACTGGGAAGCCTCTGCCCTGGCAGCCAGGCGAGGGAGGAGCTGCCCTAAAACCCAGGAATTTGTCCCTGATCCTTGTCCCACACTCCTCTCCTCATACCACACTAAATTGATAAGCCATGAGAAGCAAAGCTGGCAGGGATTGTCAGCTGTCACTGCTGTAACATCAGAGCAGGGAGAGGAGAACATGTGTCGCTGCTGGAAGCACTCCAGCATCTGCATTGGCTGGTTGTTGGTGCTCCTGTCTCTGTTAAGTCTCTTTCCTTTTCCTTCTCCCTGGTTGCACAGTCTCCACTGACTGGATTCATTCCTTTTCTGTAATTTATGAACATTGTGGCCTTGTTGGGGGGAAAAAAAAGTACAACACGAGCAGCTTTTTTTTCCCTGCTGATCATAGGCTGCTCTGGCTCTGCAGTTCAGTGAGAGGCTTTTCCCAGAGCTCTGTGCATTCCTCTGCACTGTTACTGGCACACAGATAAGAACAAATAAATATTTTGTTCACTAATAAGGAGCATCAGAGACAAAATAACACTTTGAACTGGTTGAACACACAGTGAAATAAAGAAAATTGGAGACAGTACTTTGCATATTTACTCCCTGATATGCTACTGCCTTAAATATTGTATTCATTGAACTTTTTACATTCTCACCAACAAACCCCACTGCTCCTCTTCTACACAAAAGATTCCCAGTGCCTTCTGTGTTTGTCCTGTACATCACTGGTGCTCCTGTTCCCTTTCTCACCAGGTATCTTCCTTGTCTGAGAGTGAGGATTCTCAGGACTCCTCAGACAGCATTGGCTCCTCACAGAAGGCTCGAGGCATCTTGGCTCGTCGTCCATCCTACCGGTACGGGTGTGATACATTTGGTGTTTTTATTTGAAACCAAAACCACAGCCTCTTCCCATGGTTTTCAACATTCTGCTGCCCTTCAGGTTGTTTGCTTTCCCTTGAAACAAGCAATGAATCTGTTCATGCACTGAACATTCTGAGCCATCATTGCTGTGAGGAAACTTTGACTCCACTAACTGGAGATGGGCCTCAGCAGGATTTTGTACGGGGCAAAATGTTCACCAGCTGTAATTTTACTCGGTTGTAGCATTTTACTATGTCAGACTCCTTTTTTCACAGAAAAATTTTGAAAGATCTTTCTTCTGAAGACACACGGGATAGAAAAGGAGATGAGGAAAGTCCTGGGGTCTCCACTGTCTCCTCCATGTCCGTTACCACGCCCATCTACCAGACAAGCACTGGACAGTACAGTATGTTACCCAAAATATCCTCAGTTTTTCTTCAATTTGCCTCAAAATACAGATTTTGTTAAATACTTGAGTAAGATGAAGGACAAAAGTTGGTTATTACCTAGTAGGTAATTTAGTACATAGAAGTAACCGGTATCTACAGACTTCAGATAAAGTCAGTGCTTTGTAATTTTAATTTTTGCACATTAAGACATTTTAAAGGTGTTGATATGGATTACACAGCAGTGTTCTTTGCTGGATTTAACACAACATGTTAGTGCAGACATATACATATATGTATCATAGGCCACAGTAAAAGGCTCCTGTGATATCAGAGAGGTACAAAAATGAGGATTTGTTCCTTTGATGTTCCCACTTGGTGTTCGTGGTGCTTCACACCTGCTTCTCTCCATCCTGTGATGGTGTTCAGGCCCTGGCACAGGTGCCCAGAGAAGCTGTGGCTGTCCCTGGATCCCTGGCAGTGCCCAAGGCCAG
>VZUA01022920.1:0-23572 GCA_013401035.1 Horornis vulcanius | reverse complement strand
TTTTTTTTTTTTTCCTTAGGTAGGCTGCTAAACCATTACCAGGTTTTCAAACATAATGGAAAACAGTGCAGAATAAAATTTAAATAGGACTTCACCAACAATTTTGGTATTTTTCTAGTTTTAACAGCAACCTTATAAGATTTTTAAATGCTTTGCACATCCTGTCCTCCCTGGCATATATCTATTATCCCAGGGTTCTGGATATTTCCAGATACCCTTGGCACTACAGTGTTGGGTTGCTCAGTTCCATGCTATGCTACCTTTCAGAGCAAGAGCACAGCCAAAATCTCCAAGGGTTGGCTGTGCAAACTGGTTCATTCAGTAGCACTCAATTTGTCAACAGGGCTCATTCCAAGCAGGTAGCAAAGCATTTCCAATAAGGAATCAGAGCAGTACTGCACTTTTAGTTATGCTCTGTATTTGAGACACTTCCAAAGGCCATGCCAGGGGCACATGCATGGTGTGGCCTAAGTAAAGGAGTACGTTTGTGCTGCCCAATGCTCACACTTTTTCCACCAAAGGCATGTCTGTACTTTTTTTTGATAAAAAGCAGCCCATGATCCTGACCTTTTCTGTCCTATGGTGCAGACTGCAATAGCATTTGGGAAAGAACAAGGTCATCTGGGAATGCAAGAAAAAAAAAAGGACATGTTGATATGGAAATACATTTTTGGAACAAAAGTGATTAAACCCAAGTTCTCTGGATTTGTATTAATGCTTAACTAGTGCTAATCAGCACTTAACTAGTCTTCAGCATTGAGTCTGATATATTATTAGTAATGAACCTATTGATATGCAAAATTGCAAAATCACAGAATCACAGAATTTCTAGGTTGGAAGAAACTTTCAAGATCATTGAGTCCAACCCATGCCCTAACACCTCAACTAGATCATGGCATCTAGTCTTTTTTAAAAACATCCAGGGATGGTGATTCCACCACCTCCCTGGGCAGACCATTCCAGTACTTTATCACTCTTTCTGTAAAAAACATTTTCCTAATATCCAACCTATATTTCCCTTAGCACAGCTTGAGACTGTGTCCTCTCGTTCTGTCAGTTGCTGCCTGGAGAAAGAGACCAACCCCCACCTGACTACAGCCACCTTTCAGGAAGTTGTAGAGAGTGATAAAGTCACCTCTGAGTCTCCTTTTCTCCAGGCTAAACAACCCCCAGCTCCCTCAGTTGTTCCTCCTAGGGTTTGTGTTCCAAAATATAATGTCCTGTGTGATTCAAATACTGAGACTCGCACGTGTTGAGAAATAGAGCCAGTTTTGAAATGCCAGTTAAACCCACCCTGTGTGTAGTGTTATCCAGCTGGAGTGATGCTGCTCCTTCCATTCCAGGGAAGCAGTGAACAGGTGGCATGACTGAGCTTCACAAATAGTCTCCCCTCCATTGCACTGGATTTGGGATCAGCTGCAGAGAGGACGAGGATTTGGGTAATGGATCTGCCTCACTTGAAAATTCAGGCTTTGGGAAAGAACCGCAAATAAGCGGCACACCCAGGATGTTTAGCAGGAAATTAAATATTTTAAAAAATAGTGAATAGGTTACGTCTTTCATATGAGTATAATCAGATATTGTAAATATTCTTTCACCCGTCCAGCTGATCCTTACAAATTACTCAATGAGAGAAGGCTTTCCCAAGTGATCCTGTTTTGGTTTATTTTGGTTTTTAGACATAATTAATTTATTTTTCAAAAGAACTCTGAATTGAAAATCAATACACATCTTTCACTTGTCATGTATTTAATTTAAAATCTGGTATTAGTACTGGAGGTTTCAAAAGGAGACCTAAACTAGAAAGTTTTTCATTTTATTTGAGAAAATCATTAAATGCAAAACCTGTAAATCACAGAGATGGCCTTGGTGCTGAAAAACAGACAAATTCCATTTTTAAATGAAAATTTCATATTCCTTGTCAAGAAAAGAAATGTAAACGAAAAGGTAAGATGAAGGGGTCATTGCCCATTTTTTCCTAATTCTTTTTTAATATAAATGTCCATTTGCCAGGTAGTAGAAGGTAGCATAATATGCTATCACTCTAAATGCACCCTTCATAATTACTGTTAGTAAAAAAGTTTTAAAGTGCCTGCAACTTTAACTCTATGTTCCACAATTTGAATTTGAATATTTTTTTGTATGTTTTTCAGCTGCTGAATTTATTCTTCCAATTATTATTTCTTTTTAAATAATAGGCTTCTATGCACAGGTAGATTAAATTAAAAATTGTGTGTGGACTGTGAGCTCTCATTTCATAAAATGCTCCTATCCCTCTGGCTTTTGAGATAACTTTCCTTTCTACTCTGCTTCAGTAATTAGTGTTCCTGAATATATTATGTTTCATTGCACAAATTTGTGGGGAGCATTTGTTGTATGAAACATAGAAAACATAAACAGAGCATTCTAGGATTGACAGAACTGCATAGCCCAATGTAAAAACCCAACAATTCAGTAATTTTTTTAAGATTATGAAGCTTTTTGACTCGTGTATGTTTCAATGATGTCTTTGTTTTGCACTGCTTTTCAAGTCATCTTTAAACTACAAAGAATTAAACATAAATTGTGTATTTCTTTATACTGTTCTAGCTTAGCTCCTCAAATGGGTAGTTCTAATCCAACAACTACAACAGTACTGACTATCCTTTATATGGTCTGAGGAGACAAATGCAATTTTAGTTCATCTCCCCTGTTACGATTTGCAGCTCGGGTGAACCTGAAACTCATGAAATTAACAATAACATTCTCTACATTATACTCCGATTAATTATCANTGCAGCTCTTTTTTTTTGCCAGAGTTTTTTAAAACTTGAGCTGGCATCAGCCTGGTGCCACTGGCTGGTTGTGGCAGCCTGTGAGAGCACAGCTACCCATGGGGGAGAAATCAGTGTGAGAGAATTACAGAGCATTTGGTGATATGAATAAGGAGAAGGTCACTAAATATGAAATTCTGGGGTGGGAAGCAGAGTAATATTGAGAACCTTTATTGATATAAGTCAATTATGTTCAAAAAATTGCCTTTTAAAGTCAAATGGCGACCCCATTGATATCCATAACTCTTCCACAGCCTTATGTGGGGCCTGGATTTCATCTTCAACAGCCAGGAATACCCTACAGCAAATATTTTCATCTATGAAGACAGAAAAGGAAAAAACAATTTAAGTATTCCTAGGATACAGAGTGAATGGATTAATGACATTATATTATTCAGAATATAATTAAGTCCTGAAGCTTATTTTTAAAAATAGCACAATTATGTGTTTATATGCGGAGCTAAGGCACTTCTTCCCTTTTTTTTCTTTTTTTAAACATTGCATGATGACATCAGCTAACTCTGCATCACTTCTCAGGGATTTTTGTGCAGAATCTTAATGTTTACACTGACAACGTAATTTAAGAAAGTATATTATGTAAATCCTTGAATCTCCTAGGGTCTAGGAATGAAATGTAATGCTAATTTGATTTAGTAATTTGTTCTCTCTCCCCAGAAACACACAATTACTGCTTTTGAAAGACTTTTTTCTTTTTCCATCATGCTAGGACTAAATTGAAAACTGAGTCGGCAGCAAAGCCCAAGCTGGGAACGTAGAAGAGCTCTGCTACTCAGGCTTTTACAGCCAGAACACAGAGTGCAGGGAGATTTATTTCTCAAAATGGAATGTTCATTATCTCTTTTTTTATTATTATTTTTTTAAAGCAAGAAATGGAAACAAAATAAGTCTCCTTGAAATTCCATAATAGTAATCTAAACGTGAAATGTGAGCTGAAAATAACGTGCCTCTCTGTGTGTGTCTAGAAGAGAGAGGTCTTGTAGCTCTGTGCATGTCTGTCTGCAGGAGGGAAGGAGGGCGGTTGTGTGTCTGTGTACAGTAGTGTAGAAATAGTTCATCAAATGAGTGGTTTCCTGTCCTGATCTGTAGATTTTCTTTCTTCCATGAAAGGAAATGAAGATAATTGATCTGACTTCCATCAGCACATAAAAGAGATTGTCGGCAATTTGTTTTCTGAAGGGCTACTTAAATACATGGTGATGTGGCGAGCAGGAAAGATCACCCACGAACTCTGCAGCAGACCCAGATGCCTGGTGGGCACACCCAGAGGACCAATACATTCCGTCATTTGCAAAGTATGACTTTCTCTTTCTCCCTCTTTCTTCTCCTTTAAGGATACACGGTGTCCCTCCAGGTTCTGCAGTCTGGGTTTGATTAAATAATTATAAACTTCAAGCAGCAGATCTATCATTTACATTCCTGAACATGCCAACATATGCCTTTTGTGGGGATGCCAACCAATACCAAAGCTTCAGTCATTATTGTCATTGAAAATACAGTGGTTCAATGTTTGTGCTATTTCCTGGATTTTGGCAATATAATGTTGCCCAGCAATTCGCCGTTAGTGCCAACAACACTAAAGAACTTCATAATAAATCCTTTCTATATTTACTCAGTCCACCACTGTGTCACTGAAATTAGCATTTTACAATCTTATGCTCCAAGGAACCTATTTTCTCTCTTTTAACTCCATGCTATTATGAATCCCAACAGAAAACCCTTCAAAGCATGGTTTGCTTCAGCTTTCCTGTATAAGGATTGCTGTCAGTCATGTTTGTTTTCTGAAAAGCTGTAGAGCTTGCAGCTCCATGGTACATGATGGCAAAGATAAACCAAACTAACAAAAAACCAGAATGTTTAATTTAGAGATATTACAGAGATTGCTTTAAAATGTCAGATGTCTTCATGCAGCCTCAAGAACAGAAGACAAACTTAACAGAAGACGATACCAAAAAAGTAACAGGACCAGATCTTTCCTTGAGGTCCAGATAAGCCAACTCTGCTCATGTGAGTTACAGACAGAATGAAGACGGAGGGTTTGACTTCTCTGAATAAAAATATCACGGTAATGGAAAAAAACAATAACCAGTGTGGGGGCCTTAGTAAAGGAGTGTTCTCAGAAATACTCCAGCCAATGCTTCATGGAAACCATGGGACCACTGGGGCTGAAATATTGTTGTAACTGAGTAATTCAGCCCTTTGCTTACAATGGTGTGAGAAAGAATAAAACAGTGCCTTTTGCATTGAAATCCTCAGAGGGACTTCCCTGTGAACCCTGAGTTTTGGATCCTGTCTAGGTGGTCAACATGGGGCCAAACTGCACTCATTTGTTTGGTCTAAGCACAGGAGCAGCCATATTAATAGGACTGAGGGGAAAATGAGAAGCAAGGATTTTCTAGGAAAAGGAAGAACATGTTTGATTAGAAGGAGAAGAAAGAGGGCAATAGTTTTTGTCTTTGCATTGAGAGAAGTGAAAGCAATGCCTTCTGGAAAGAGATGGATGACTGGAGAAGAGGAGGCTTGGGAAGAGGCACCAAGTGACTCACTGCAGCTGTATTTTTTGTCACTGGAATAGAGAGAGGTTGGAATTTTTTTGACTAATGGGAAGCACATCATTGCTATCCTCTCATAACCCTGAAAAGCTCAAAAGATTTTGCTGCACATTCTGTCATGTAGCACATTCACCAGAAAACCCCTCATGCCCCAGAGCAGGTTATTTTGGAAATGCGCACGTGTGTGAGTGCATGGTCACAAGGCCGGGCAGGAAACTGTTCTGTAATCTCAGCCCTGGCAGCAAAGGCGGCTCCCACAGCCCCGAGTGATGTGGGTGCACACCAGCTGAGCTACAAGCTGCCACAGGCACAACCTCTCGTTAAGAAAATCCATGGCAGAAGCCATTTAACCCCTCCAGTCCCGGCCCCTCGAAGCGGGACAAGGGCCATGGCTGCACCGGCGAGAGCGGCAGAGCCCCCCCTGCGTGTGCCCGGCGGGGCCCTGGGTGTGCCCGGCCGGGCGCTGTGTTTGCCCGGTGGGGCCCTGGGTGACCGGCGGGGTCCTGGGTGTGCCCCGGCGGGGCGCTCTGTATGCTCGGCAGGGCCCTGTGTGCCCGGCGGGGCGCTGTGAGTGCTCGGCAGGGCCCTGAGTGTGCCCGGCGGGACGGTGGTGTGCCCGCCAGGACTGAAGTCTCCGTGGTTTTGCTCGAGGAGTTTCATTAATCGCAGGGCATTTTCAATAACAAGGATACCTCTGAAGAAACAGAAACTCTATGGCAAAAAGAGAGCACCTAACAAATAAAAGCAGGGTTATTTGGCTCAGCATCTCCAGTCCCTGCAGCCCCTCTGTCTCCATTCCCTGGGGTGAGTCCCAGGGGTTGCAGTGGTACAGCAGCCACCCGAGAACACTCTGACTGCTCTGGCAAAGTGGAGCTCTGGGCAGCACAGAAATGGGAATAGGTGATTCCAAGAGGCTATTAAGTCTAGAAACAACCTTCAGGTCAGACTGCGAGAAATTTTGTAAGCAACTTCCAGGCATAATCTATGTTTTGCTCCCTGTGAAGCAGACTACAAGAGACTTTCTTAAAGTGAGATGGACACTCTGCATTGAGTTAATCCACTTATTAATCTGCTGTTTGTTAAGTGTGGTAATGGGAGAGGCCCATTTCATTACAGAGAGAAAATATTTCAGCTGGTTGAATTGCTAAGGCAGCACCCTACCTTTTTCCCTGTTTTAGAGCTTTGTCTTATTTGCATCACAGTAGTAGTTTTATAACTTTGGTTTAAGGAATGTAAGGTGTTGGAAGGGTGCGTAATAAACACAGAAGACAAAAATGTTGTTCCCATGCTTCTTGCATAGCTGGCTGGCTGTGTAGCTCTGTATGTCAGATGTCACATATGCATTAGGTGAAAACATGGGACCAGGTATACAAAAGTGCCTAGTTTCTGCCTCTGCTGGGTCCTCTTCCCATAGTAGAGGCATTCAAACTTCCAGAAACTCTGGGAACTGAGCATATAAAACAGTAAAACAAAACAAAACAAAAAAAAGAATCCAAAGGTAACCAAAACCACTCTGGTTTTTTGTTTCTGCTTTTTCTACTTTAGACGCACTGTTCAAAGTCTTTCCTGGGTTAAATCTGTTGAGCACAGTGTGTCACTGCTAGAATTTACATGGAAAGACATTTCTGTTACCACTATAAAACACATCTGGAATACAGAAATCTCTTCTGACAATACACTACTGTGGCTGAGTTGTGTCAGCTCCCTCCTGTTGTCACTGGAGACACAGGTACTGAAATTTCGGACATGGGGATGGGAGGCTGGGATACTGGCTGGCACATCTGGTTAGAGGGAGCCTGGGTAAATGGGCAATTTTCAGCCCATTGGGCTGAGTCCCCTGAATTACACCATGGGCCTGCACATTTTACGAGTTTAAGCAGTCAGACTGGGCCCTAATTCTGTAGGCTTGTGGTGTGACCAGAAACCACCTCCTTTTCTGCTTCTGATTTTCCTCAGTAGTAAGGAAAACTGAGTTACAAGAACAATATTTCATCAACAATTTCTTCTAAAACTATTCTAATAAAAATATCCTGAAACTAGTATTCATCTACTTCCTTTTCTAAGAGTTTTTTTTTGTTCTGAGTTTTAAGGTGGTTGTTTATAAAAGTGGTTTTTAATCTCAAATTAAAGGGCACAAAAAAGCAAAAATTATTACTGAAAACAAAAAAAGCCCTTTTGCCATCTAACTTATGAGCAAATTGCTACTCAATTAGTTACTGAAGTTACAGTACTCCTTCCCTTAATTTGTTACTAATGACAGGGAAAACATCTATAAAATAGGTTCTGGGCTTGTAAAAATCTGAATATAAGCAACTAGAAAAATAAAAATGTATGGAGACTTTTCATGTCCTCTAAGATACTGAGGAATAGAGCAGATATCAACATTGTTTTAATTTATTTTGTCTGCTTCCCATCTGCGTGCCCTGCACTGTTGGCTCGTTGTGATGCTGGATTTGTTATTTTATACTTCTGTGTATGAAGGTCACTTCTCTATCAAGTTTTCACTTACAGGATCTCATTTGTTTCACAAACTGCTACTGCAAAGATGGGAGAAAGGTCTTTGAAATGACATGAAATCCCTGTGATGAGTGTGGCAGTGACTATTCTCACACTGTCACCATGGGGAGGTAATTTCCTTGGGATGGTTTTGGCCACTGAACCTGGATTGAAATCTTAGGTAGAGTGGCAACAATACAGGTTGAATTGTACCAAAAGACCTTTGTTAACAGTATGCAAATGCACTTTTAAATGATGTTGTCCTTCCATCACCTTTGATAGTACTCAGTCATTCTTATACACAAAGCAAAGCAACACTAAACAGGACATTTTTCCTAGTGTCTGGCAGGAGTCTGCTTGACACAGGATTTACTTCTGCCATGACCATCAATACATATCTGTTGCTGCAAGCAAAAAATTACATAGTACAAACCAAATATAACCAAAATAAGCCCTTTTGATCCCTTAGAGTTCCAAATTCATATACTCACACTTCAAGAAAAGTGTAAAAAATCTGTAAAAAATCTGGTTTGCTGGCTGGGTGGGTCTTCACTGGCCCTGTGTCAGATCATACGTTTGGGACTGTGCCATGTGTACTGATTTTTTCAATCAGGTAAAGAGAAGAAAAATTATATAGAAAGGAGAGCAAAGGGCATCCTACAAAATTAAATCCCTTCTATCATTAACTTTCTTAAAAAAGACAAGTAGATGTAAGAGCAAGGCAGCAGTAAGTGAAATAGAGTACAAAACATTAAAACTGATTAAAAACATCACCTACACAATCTCAGAGCTACTTGAGGCTTCAGCCCTCTGATGGATGCCGTATGCAGTAAATGAGGGGATAGGTGGAGAAAAAATACGTTATATTGCAATTCACAGGTTTTTTTGGTGAACATCTCTTTTACCACTTTGGGCCATATTTTCATTGATTTATCCTAAATCTTAGTTTTACATCTTTATCTTTCAGCTGTGCCAGTGAATACACTGAGATTACAGATGTGTCACTGTGTACACTCAACGCTCTTTCAGGCACTGCAAAAAAGTGGTAGGTGTGGATTCCCTCACCATGTGGACCTGGAAAGCAATTTATTCTGGTCGACCAAACTGAATGGAAGAGTCTACTATCTTCAAGTACTTGTGGTGACTTGGCTGTTGGCACTTGCTGCACATTTTATCGAGGTCTTTCTAAGCTGCTGCTGCATGTTTGAGATGATTCTTCAAAGACCTACTGCAAAGATTGTTTCAATGGACCTGACTTTTTTGAGGACTGTAAGAACTCTAAGGCTGAAATAATACATCAGCTCTTACAGGCATCTGAGACTGCAGCAATATGTGTCTGGCACAGGAGAGCCAGGAATGTATTTCTATGGCCTGTAGTTGTTCCTCAACAGCCACCAGAAAACACAAGTAAGGTAAAAGACTTAAAATGAACTTCAGTAAGAAGGCAATCAATTGATGGCAGTTCTTGCCAAAGACCTATCATGATAGCAGAGAGCTTTCTGAATGCATAGTCAGGATCTTTACAGAAATGGCTTGCATAGCATTCACAAAAGAGTTATTATTGAAACAAAGTTCCCAAACCTGCAGAATTTCCAGCCTGGCATGGAAGGAAAAATTTCTCCCTAACTCCCAGTGAGGAGGCCAAAGGCAGGTATTGGGAAGCCTGGTCTGCCTGACTCACTTGCTGGCAGTGACTAATTTCCAGCAAGCCCCAAACATTTCTGAGAAGCTGTGATTCCTGATTCCCTGCAGGTGATCAGGACAGACAGCACTGTGGCAAGGGTAGCAGAGCGTGGTGCCGGCGCATTTTGGCAAGAAGGAGCCAACACTGACCCTGCACCAGTCTAACTGAGGAGGAGGGAGCACAGCTCTCCAGCAGGCAGGAAGGTAGGCAGGCAGGGCTGGAACACTGTGTTCCAGTAATTTGGATGACAGGGGAGACATTGCAGGTTATTATATCTAGCATACATTGGAGCTTTATTTTGTCTAACTTGAGTGATATTCTGGGGCTCAGTACTCTCGCCCCAAAGTCTGGGAAGAAGCGTGGGGGGAGAAGAAAAGGTAGCAAGGAGGAACAAAACAACTACTATATTCACACTGGCCCAACACAGAGACCAGGCCACATTTGGAACTGATTTAGAAAACTATTTGGCAGCATCTGTGGAAAAATGGAAGATCAAATGATACCTTTCTCTAATCTAGGTGGTTTCTGCAAGTTAAATATGAGGCATCCCAATCAGCCACAGTGATAGCCACTCTACTGTGGAGCTCAGATTGGCTCAATTTGATGTGTATGCATGTGGATGTATACATCCATATCTAATACTGATCAGTTGGGCCTCAAGAAAGGCCCTTATCAGTAGGGCCTCCAAAATTTTGAAGTGGGGGCAATTCTGTCTAGAATAATGTGAGCCTGTAGCAATATGGACATTTTTTTTACTGTTGGAGGCTCATTAGTGGTAGTGGAGTGGAACCACTCTCCCCATAAGGACCTGAAAAATAATTGGGTTAAAATAGGGAGATCAGCCTTGACACCCGAGTTAGAGGTAAAGCATCATTAAGGTCTTCTGCAGGACTGAGCAGAAGAACATCAAGGAAGAGACAACTCTCCAAGATCTTTCCTCAGAGACCATTCCCCTCTCATGTTGTGATGAATTCCAGTAAGTGAATACTCTCAAAGACAATTGTTCTGATATGACAAGAACACAGAGAGGTATTGCTGTCCAATATAGGACAGAGCTGTAGCCTGTGTGTTTTTATTAGAGCTGAGAGTTTAAGAAAAGAGCCCTGTAACGTGCATGTCCCCCTGGTGAGTTTATGCATGCTCCCATAGCTCTAATAAAAACATACAAAGGAGGTAAATTAGGGCAGACGACTGCTTCTGTCAACACTGAGCAAACAGCATCTTTACGGTTTATGTGTGACTTATAATTCAAGAATGCAGACTTTGTTTTTCATTGATGGGCTTGTTAAAGAAAATTCTTCGATAGTTCCAGAGGAAAAAGAAATTATACAGAAATGTGAAGAGATTAAAGCAAAGAAAGAACCTTGACATCAGACGGGAGCTTGTTTGATTAGGTCACTCTATAGACAAGAAATAATTAAAAATAAAGAAGACAGATGGAGGATGTCAGGTGCTTAAAACATCATCTCAAGTCTACCCGTGCTAGTGTTCATGTGAGCCAAGACTTCAGGCTTCACAGATGTCGAACGTGTCTCTTGGCTGAGGGTCTCAGAAGGATGAGGAGAGGCACCAGAGTTTGGTGAGCAGAATGGAGCCTGTACAAGTCTGACAGCAGTGAAGAACATTTGCTGCTGTTAACAAGCAGAGAAGGAGCTTTGCTGACACTGTTCCAGGGCAGGCAGACAAGCTTGTCTCTAGTCTGGTTCCCTTTTGCTCCTCACCTGCTGCTGATTGCTCGTTCTGCCTGTGCATTAATTAAGTGGTTATTTGCCTTAAGGAGCAACTTGTTGGGTTCCCAGGGGAGCTGCTCCCGCCTGCCTGGTGGCTGCAGTGCCAGTGCCAGCAGCCAGGCAGGTGGTGGCAGATCAAAAAGGAAAACTCCCACAGAGCTTCTGGGGATTTCCTCACTAATATGCTGATACATACATTAACTGACTGACTGACACTGCCTAAATATTTGTCCTTTACTGCTATGTTTGGCTGTGATTTTATAGCAACTTTGGTGGTTTGTGATTTAGCCCACTTTATGCATGAGCTGCTTTGACTTTTGCTTGCTGCCCATCTGCTAACCACCACTGCAGGATTACAGGGGTTGACATCAGGCCATTTCACCTGACTTTTCTCTTTCTCAGTGAGAAACAAATGAGTTTTCACCTCCCACCTGAGTGCTACAGCCAGTAACAGAACATTAATGGACTTTGACAGAAATTAAGGAAGTCTGCACTCATATTTAACTTGCACAACACTATAAATTAGTCCAGAAGTGGGAAGGAGTTTTCAGTGTCTGCACATCTCTCCAGAAGGTATTTGCATGTTTGCTAAATTCCTATGGAACAGAGAAGCCTGGAGGTGACACAAATAAGCTACTGTTTCCCAGCCAGCACCAGGTTCTCATGCAGCCAGAGATGAGGGCTGCTCCATAAAAGACCGAGGGAGAGCAACACTGTTGGAGGGAAACAAACAAAAAATATGTGTCTTTTCGCTGTATTCGCTCAAACACTGGATACTTAACCAGGAAAGGCAGACAGGTACCATGACTGTTCAGGTGATCCTGGAAATAGACATTATTTAAGTATCTTCCCCAATCTCCACTTGTCCTCCTACATAAAATGAAACGGGTAACTTCCTTTTTTTAAAGTGAACTCAATTGGATCATGCATGGTGTTTAACTGGAGTGATAAATACAGATGGTTTAGGAATTCAATTATATTTAAGTTCTTCTCTAATAAAGCTAGAACAGCTGGTTGCCAGATCCTTAGAGTGCTTCAACTTTGTCAGGAGCATCCAGCATATTTTAAAACCATCTCTTGACCCTACAGAAGAGGTCAATGTTTCTCCTGGCAGCCCACTAGTTATTTTTTAAGTGTCTTGATTTTTTTTCTGTGGCGTAATGCAATTTTACTCATTATCACTACAGATGTCAGACCAAGACTAGCAAGATTACAGCAGTAGCTGGAGCATATGGTTGAGTCATATGAATAATAATCATAAATCCTTTTTGACATTGGCCCATTATTACATCCTGATCATGTCCCCTTGGAATCTCTTGTTTGGTGTAATGTTTAAGTCATTATAAGGTATCTCTGGAGGTCTAGATTTATAGAGCTCTCTATTGGAGAAACACAGTATTAGCAGTATGTTTATACAAACATAAAACACATGAATATTATATACCAATATATCTACATATAGTGTTTATGGAGACATACAGGAGAAGCAATTAACAATTGGCAGTCACTAAAAGAATGCTTCTGATGACATTTTAAAATGACATGTAAGTCAGGATGACAGAGATGTTGCCTGAACTGGCTGTTGAAAAAGAAAACCAAGTGAATGTGTATAAAGAAAAGCAGCCTCTTGCACCCCCCCACCCCAGATGTAACAAGGATACTCTAAAAGTCTTTTTAGACTTAGACTTAGACTTTTTGATTAGGAAAGTGCCAGTCTTCCCTGAGATACCATCTAATGGCCAGTACAAACATTTGCAGGTTAATATAACACAAATGTGTCAATTGAGCATCATCAGTAGCACCATTGACTTAAACATGTTGGAAATTACTTCACTTTTGGTAAAGGCCATTTCCCCCATTAGCGCAGATTTCTTTTTGCCAATGCCCTCCACCCACCTGTCCCTTATGTAGCTGAAAGCCCCTGGTAGCTGGGCCTGTCTCAGTGGCGTTGGGGGGAAGAACTGCCTGCCTACAGCGGTGCTCCCTCTGCTCTCATTCCCATCATCTCTCTTCCTCCCCTTTTACCCTGCTCTTTTTGCTATTCAGTTTCTAAAGAAGGGGAATATTTACAGGAAATCCATATTTTCCCAGAACTATTCAGCCTCATTGTACAGTGGGAAAACTTCCCCTTTTTCACCTATGTCTCTCTGTTCAGTGTATCAGCAGGTAGCTGGAGCATGGTTTATTTTAGGCTGCTCTTCGAACACATGTTACACCAAATTTTTATGCAGACTGCCAGTTTTCTCCATAAGAGACACTAGAGGCTAATCCCCAGCTGCTCCCCAGCACAGGCATGTGCTGCCTGTGCTCAGCACCACCTGCACCCATCCTGCACAGCCCAGGGCAAGGACTGGAAAAACAGGCTGGATCTGCTCTGCAGACACAGCCTGATGAGATGGTGGCCTCACAAGTGGGAGAGGGAGCCTACATCTTGATTTGAGAGGGTTTTAGTTGGAGAGAATCCCATTGTTGTTTCAAATACAAAAACGATAAACAGAATAAAATTAATCTAAACATGAAAATACAACAAAAGTCAGTCTCCAGGTCTGACCATCTGTCCTGACCTTGACTGGAAGAGAAACCAACTTTGTACAGCTGTGGTCATTAAACATAACATGGCAAAGACCTGAAAGCTTAAAATGATTCAACACATTTCTGTTGAAAGCAGCCTTGCTCTTGAATTAGGAGTAGGAATGTTGTGGGTTTTTCCTTTTTTCTTTTTTGATAAATGGAATACTCATTATTATTGGGAATTGTTTCCCAATAATAAGTCAGCATGCTCCATTTTTGTTTCTTGCAAATAAGTGAAATACTTAGGCATTTGCCAATTAACAGGGCTTTTGGAAGTGCTTCCTATTTGAAGAAAGGAAACAGATTGCAATACACAGAAGATATCCAAGGAGATACTCTGGACAGATGCACCAGAGATGACATCTGTCTTGTCATCAGTAAAAATGATACAGAGCATATTGCTAAGTTATTCAGCAATTTCCAAAGAATCCTCTTTAATGCACAATAAGAAACAGATCTTGGTTGTCTTTTCATGGATGTCAGACTTAAACAAAAACACAGAACACACTTGCAAGCATTGGTGTGAAAGGGAACTTTCAAGTACAGGCCTATTAACTGAAACATTCTGCTATAAGATATCAAAAGACTGCCTATTTTCCACAAACTGCACAAAGTTATACTCATTTTTCTTAGTGGCAGTAAGTGGTTTTAATGCAAGTAATGGAATTTAAAACCAGAAAGTCCTTATTACAATTCAGAGTGCCCTTTGTCCTTTGATAATGAACACCATATTAGTGTCTTGAAGAAAACCCAAAACCTTAAAACAGGAGATGTTGTTTCAGCATTTAGAACTAAGTGACCAAAACTTTACTACTGGAAGTTGATTGCATCTAATTGCATGTAGACAAAAATCTAAAACCAAGTGCCAAACTCTCAGTTATGCCAGCAGTAAAAGTAAAATGAAGATGGACAAACATATAAAAAAAATTAGAAAAATATACCAAAAAGTGATAACCTTTGTAAAAAAAAAAAAAATCATGTGTGACTATTTGATAGAAGTCTGTTATATTTGCTGCATTAAAAAAAAAGATAATGGGGAAAGGAAAGGAGGGAAAGGCAAGACCAGGTAAAGCAAGGGACCGTAGTGCTTGAAATGCATCCAAGGGGCTGCTGGAACTAAATGTGTTCCAACTTTAATTGCTCTCACTATAAAACTTACTTGGTCAAAAAATGGGAGCAAAATCTTAAAAAAAAAAAAAAAATTGAGCTACAAATGCTGATCAGGGAAATTCCACTTTTGGCATGGGTGAAATTGGTTGTCATAGTAAAATAGGGGACTATTTATTTATACAGCATGTATGGCATTCAATAAAACTTAAAAACTTATGTACCTGAAAAGTAACACAAAGGTTTGAAGCATATTTCCCAAGTAAACAAGCTCTGTGATACAGAAAAAAATAAGGGTAACAATTTTCCTCCCCACCAAAGCAGTGGATAAGAAATACTCCTGAGATCAGAAATTTCAGTTAAATTATATCTCTATTTGCAATCCATTTAGACCAGCTATGCCTGGTCCTTTTCTATCTCTCTGTCCTTTTCTTAATTTGTATTTTCTGGTAGCTCAGTAGAAGTCCCTGGTGTACAAAACTACTGAAGCCCGGCACAACACAAAGCAACCATGATTGCTCAGCCTCCTTGGCATGGAAGGAAATGTACTGCACAAACATCAAAAGTGAAAAGAAAGACATGAACCTCAATTCCACAAATCTCCTCAGAAGCCTTTGCACTACTTTTAAGACATCCACAAAAGATAATGAAGTGAGGAGGGCTTTGGACTTTAAAGAAGTCCAAAGATTCCAGAAGAGTTGTGGCTCACCAATCTCTCTGGCCATACTCAGCTAAGTTCTGCACCCCCCTGGACCTCTCCATGTTTCTCTGCTCTGGACCATATAAACAAACCCATCACCGTGGAGTTTCTTCTGGTGGTGTAAAGTGCTGTCAGGTGTGGTTAAGACACACCCACTCTGAATGAAGGGAAAGAAAATGTTTTTAGTCAGCCAAGTTCTTTTTCACCTTAATTAAAAATGAACAGACCATGCTTACTATATGATCACTTTGCTATTACCGACATAGCACAAACTAGTGAGGAACCAAACTGGCGCATAACAGCAAAAACATTTTCAAGTTATCACTTAAATATTGAGAACACCTTTTACAAGAGTAGAATAAAGATGCTGGGGAAAAAAAGTCTTTTTGCCCCCACAATTTTGATTTTGTGGAAAATGTGAAAAATGCTGTGGCTTATTTCAGATCAAAATGAGTTAGCACTTGTTATGAATTTGGCTTTTTGAATACTAAGCATTAAAAAAACCCTGGAAACTGTGAATACTGATTAGCTTAAGAAATGGAAAATGTGAATAAGTGAGCAACTCAAACTGGTTTCAGATGAAAAGTCTGAGGTAGAATTATTCATGGAAGTATATTCTCCTTTATTTTGTCTACTTCACTTATAGATCAGGCAAGTAAAAGGCTATTCAGTCAATCTATTTCCAGATTATTGTCATACTGCATCATCTCACCAAATAGGAAAACTTCCCTTCACTTTAGTTTTTACTGCTGTCCTGATTGAATTCATCCTGAAACCTTCAATTGCCCAAAAAGCTGTCTACCAAAGGCGGCCAGAGGGGCACAGAGAGATTGGAATGGAGCCAAAATCCCACTGTAGCACACAAAAATGCCTTGCAGGGAGTGTTGCCACAGTCTTTGCCACTGTTTTCTAAAGTTGCTAAGGAGAAACAGAGTGATTTTGGGAACAAAATTCCATTTAATTGTGGTGAAATCTCATTTGCATACTTTCTGGATCGTATTTAAGTTTCCCATCAGCAATACCCTGCTGTGGAGGATGACAGAGTTACGGGGAATAAATGTCACACCTCCTTCAGGTTATCTGTGTGACACTGGAATGAAGTCAAAGGAGGCTGCTGAGGCAGAAACACACACACACAGTTATGAGGAAAAAAAATCTGGCCTGGGAAGTGGAAGCTCACCTGGTGCCCTGTGGTCTGGTCGGGTTATTCCACCAAAGAGCACAAACTACATCGGAGAGGATTGAATCCTTGCACATTCCCAGCTCCAAGGGAGGAGAGCAGTGACAGAGGATAAGCAAAGGCAGGGATACAATGGAAGTGCAGGCAGGAGCACAGGCTGGAGAGCAGCTCTCCCAGGTGGAGGGTGATGCTGGGGACACCTGCCTGCCCCACGAGGCCAGTGTCCAAGCAGGAGAAAGGTCTCGTTTCCCTGGAATGCTGTGCCCCTGCAGGCAAATACTGCTGCGGTTAGAGGACATTCTCTCCAAGTCACTGCAGCCAGTTGCTGCCATGGCTGTCAGAAGGAGTAGCTTGGAGGTGAAGCTTTTGCATAAAAGTGAATAGCAAATTATGGATGACAATCTGGAAAAAAATGGATGTGTGAGGAAGGAGCAGGGAGCCACATTATTACATCAGCTGTAACCCCAGCAATGAGGAGAGAATTGGATGCAGCTTGCCCTTAATGAGAAAGGCTCTTATGTATTTAACAAAATGATATTTAGTGGAAGATAACATTCTTCTACTACCATCTGGATTGCTGAAAATAATGTGTAAATCTCTGAAGATTTACAATTAAGATATAAAGCAATGTTTATGGATGTCTGTGAATTAATAGTGTCTTTGATTCTCCTTGCAATATGATGCCATCTTGCTTTGACAAGAATTTTAAGTGGTTTTATAATTTTCAGTATTATTCTTAATGGAGGATGAGTACAAGCTCCCTGAAGTGATTATTGGTCTGTATAAGCAATGGACAATAATAGTGCCTGTAGGAACTAACATTTCTTTATAAGCAGTTGAAATATTTATTGCTAATCAGCTCTATATGGCTTTATAGTAACTTGAAAGACAAGGCAGCTCTGTACAGACACCAGTAAGGGTATGAGACAACTTTCTTGTCATCAGGAAAATGATATACAGCAAACTATTGGATAATTCAACTAGAAATGCTCAGAGATCACCTTTACAAAATATGAAACAGAACCCTGAGTCTTTCTTTGATGTTAAGGTTTTACAGAGCAACAATAAAGTGCTCTGGATGAAGAGGGACATTGCTTTGATAAAATATATGATATTCAGTCCTACATACCTTTTTAGCCTTGGAACACTACATTCTCTTTACAAGACAATTTTTTTTAGTGCTATGGACACTTCAGAAGAGCAAAAATGTGATGCATAATAAAGTTGTGACACACAGAAGAGTAGTAAAAGACTAGTCCATATTTCCTGGCCCCAGCCAACTGACAGGGTTAAAAAGGTTAATACCCTGACATAGGACACCAGCGGCTACTGTTATATGGGGAAATCTTTTATTTTTTTATGTTACTTGTCATAAGAAAAGGAAGAGAATATCCTAAAGCTCTTTAACTCAAGCCAAACATCTTCAAACAAACAACTTAAAAAAATTCAGATCTGATGGAATTTTTGTTTATATTCTTGTGCAGTTTAAAGCCTGGTGCTGGTTGAAAACAATCTTCTAAAACAACTGTGAGATATTATTGTATGTTTTACATGATAGTAATATGCTGTCTTTTAATGAAATTTTTGCTAGTAGATTAGTTTTCATGCACATGACTGCTTGCATAGTCACTTTTCTCCTTTTAAATTAAAAAATGTTCAAGAAATTTAAAAAATTGTAAAAATGTTCAGATTGAAATTTTAAATATAGAATAAAAACAAATATTTATACTTATGATCCTAATGTCTGTTTAATTCAATGGAATTTAGGTGCCTAAATAATTTCAAAAATCTTGAGGGAACTTACACTTATGTTTTTATGAACACTCAAAATCAGAAAGTAGCTTTATAACTTCTCTTTTTTCAATATTATATAATATTAACTTTGCATAAACTTTGAAAAGTCCTAGTTAGTGCAATCTGCCCTTTGTATGGAATATTCAGTGAATTTTTCACTGGAAATTATAAGCATTTGGCTTCAGAGGCACAGCATTTACAAGGATTCCTTTTCAAAGAGAAATTCCAGCCATTGGTCTGGTAATGATATAGTCTTTATCTCCAAAAAACAGACTAAGAATATTTATGCTTGAGGAAAAGACCTGCCTGTTTAAAAGAATGTTCAGCTTTTCTGTATTCACATTTATAGGATATTTTGCAAGACACACTGGAATATTTTATTGGAGCTGGAAATAAAGCCATCAGAGCTGAGCCTGCTTAACCCATTCTCACTGCAGAAACATCATTTATTATTATACCTGTCCACAGAATTCAAGAACTGGATTTTAAAAATGTTGTTTGCTCATTTTTCATTTGGGAATTTAATTGCTTTTGTTTTTTATTTTTTAACCAGTCTTAAAGCATCTGCATTACCTGAAGAAAAATATTCACATTTTTACAGTATTTTACAGAAGGCATTTTACACTTCTAATTCTGGTCCCTGCTTACAAGTGAAAACCTTTTCTCTCTCATATGCTAACGTGATATGAATTTCTAATGTGTGTTCTTGCATGTATTTTACATTTAGTTGCAAACCTTCATATTGTGCAGAAACCCTGTTGGTGTGAGTAACAACACATTGTGCCATACACAAATCTGGAATGATGCCTGCCAGGGTGCTCTGTAGCTCCCTGCGTATCTTCTAACCCTGAGAGATCATGACAGGGAGGGTAATTTATCACTCAGGAGATATATTGCTCCTTTTCCCAATAATAAAGCAATAATTTCCAATCATTATTTTATCCTCAATCACGTTTCCATACAGGACTGGGAGAAAAATCTCTAAGGAGTAGAATTACAAAGAATACGATCCAAAATTGCAAAGAATTGGAAAGAAAGTTGTCCTGGTGGAAGACAAAATAAGGATTGGTGAGCTCCCAGCCTTCCCCGGGGCAGGGGGCTCAGGGTAGCTGTGGGGGGAGCAGGGTCAAGGTGGGAGCCGCAGGGAGCGGGAGCCTCGGTCGGAGCCAGCAGGATGAGTTGTTCCCAGAGCCAGGCTGGCCCGGAGGGCAGGGGAGCCCTGTTTGCACAACACTTTATCTCCGTTAAGAAATCTGCCAAATCCAAGATCTCAGGGTCCATGGCAAAGATAATCCTTAGACCAAATAAGCAACCACGGCTAATTGAGATTGGACAATGCGGCGTTATTCACTTCAAGTATAAATTATAAACATGGTATATTTATTCTGACTGGTACCTTCAGCATAGTTCAAGATATTGAGATCCTGGGAGCAGCTTCTGTGTGACTGAGCTAACTAGAGTGCAGTCCTTGTTAATGATGCGGAAACCAACCTGAACAAAAATCAAGAAATGCTTAAGCTTTAAGCTGACACTCCAGCCAAGCCAAATATTTTCAGCTATAGTTCAGCTACATTGCTGCTCTGATTTTTTTTTCCATGCTATGTCTTTCTGTATCTGCAGGTCACCCACCTCTCAGGCCAGGCCTGATTTTATGAGTGGACATGAAAGAGCAGGTTAGGTAGGAAGATGTTTATCTGTTGTGCTCTCTACCAGACACTTGGTTTCTTTTCATGCTGGTGTTAATATTTGGTTCATCTTTGCCTGCTTCTTTTCAATCTAATTTTAAAGTCACAAATCTGAGATTGGACAGTTTCAGTATGGAAGAGTACAGAATTAATTCTTTTAAAGTTCATTTACTTTTTATGGTAGTCATTCAAGAAAAATGTATTTCAAGTAGCAGGCTGTTTTTATAAAACACAATATTGGTTGTTTTCACTAGATGAAAGCAAGGAATATAAAGTACACAAAGCATATTTTCTTAAATAAAAGCAGCAGTAAATATTAACAAAAACTAGATCTAGCAACAACTACTCACTGTCTTCTCCAGTACCATAAATTCATGGGGATCTTATTTCCCAGGTCAATAAATTTTGCGTCTCTTGGGACTGAGGCACTCTACTATCTAATGTTATTGTGCATGGGAGAAGAAATGGTGCTTCTGCAGCCTTGCAAGCATCATCTTGATTTTTGTGGAGAGGAGGACAACAAATCCCTCTTCCAAAGAGAGATTTTGGGTGTTTCCTCTACCTGTTTTTGTCCAGTCTCTTTAACCCAAAATGATCAAAAGGGAGAAGTAGGGAAAGGGGGAGGGGATTACTGCAGGCCTGGTGGGAAGGTCAAAACTTCTGCATTAGTAGGAGAGGATTGTAAAAGTAGAAAACTGTAAAAAGGGTTTAAAAGCTGGCTTCCCCTCGCTTGCTGGAGTTTGGCACAGAAAAGCCAGGAGTGGTAAAGAGATCCTTTAAAAACCATTTTTCATATAAAAACTATTTTTGATATCAGTTAAAAATAGTCCTTGTAAATTTTATAGCAAATTTTATTCTGATGAAAATCCCTAGCTCTTTACCAATGCCTTTGGAATTAGTCACTGTCACAGCAAATTAGGAAAGGAAGGTGAGATGGAGACTTACCCCATGCAGCTTGTGGGAGCAGGACTGGCATGAGGAGCTCCATGGTTTGGAGACTAAGGAGCCAGTTCCAGAAACTGAATTTTTACTATGTCAAAGTGATCCTGTGTGTATGTATTTAAGAGTCAGGGAAGCCAAAGCAAGCAAATTCAAGAGTTAATGCAAAGGCAGACTTAAAGCAAGCAGCAATGTACCATTACAGCTATCCAGGCTCCCTGCAGATTATTGCTACACAGAGAAATTATGCCTTGTGGTTTCCTGACATGTTCTTTAGTGCATGATCAGGCTCCAAACAACTCTGGCCACATGATGTCAAAAGCACTGTGACCTGCAAAAGGCTCTTGGTCCCCAAGGAACCCACCAGCCTCATGCATGCCTGGTGCACATGGGGAAATAGCAGCCCTTACATGATCTGCAGAGGCAGGGGCTCCCTCAAGTTTCCATCACATACTACCCCTCTCCAGCTTTCCTTGTCTTGGAAGTCCTGAGCCATGCACAGGCTGCTGTGAGCCCAGTTCATCCTGCCTGTGGCAAGGGAGAAGGAAGATTGCACAGGGTGGTGACGTGTGCTTCCTCTCCTCTTGCTCCCAGTATTCCTGGCATCCTTAGCAACACATTACACTGGTAGTTAACAAACTGGAGAAGAATGTTTTTACAATTTTTACCTCATCAGAAGGGTTTCATATTCGTCTTTCTTGTTTTATAGACTACTTGCAATGAAGAGTTGTGGGAGACACAATGTCAGTGTGGTGCAGGAAGAGCCCTCACCTTGCCAGCAAGTAGAACTGAGCCTCTCATGAGGCTGCTGGCAGGTGTGGCCAGCTACCTTCTTTCCAGATACTCATTCCAGAGCATCTGGGGCATGCCCTTGACAGTCTCCCCTCCCCAGTGTGCCCATTGGGACATCCCAGTTCCCAGCCACTGCTGGGAGAAGAGAGGGCACTCTGAAATTAATGGATTTGAGTTGCAATACTTTTTTCTTCCTTTCAGTGATAGATGTTCCCTTAGGGGCATATTTTGATCATGCTTGCATTAGGGGTACATGAGAATATAGTGCAGAAAAAGTAGAAAAGTACAGAAGCTGGGATATCTTTGGCTCTTTCTGGCAGTGGTACTGCTCCATTCCCTCAATAGGTTCCCCACAGAAGGGCCTTGGTACTGACTGTCCTCTCTGGGGATGGAGCTTTTAAAGCAAGATTCTGGTATTTACCCTTGTCCCAGTACTGAGGTTATTGCTCAAATCCACCTGCCATAAAAAACAAACAAACAAACAAACAAACAAAAACAAACAAACAAAAACCCCAAAAAAACAAAAACAAAAACAACCACAAACATTCGGTTTCAGAGCTTCACAGATTCCCCAAGGCTCCATGTTTAATTTGCAGGATTCTAAATGTTCACTTTTTTATGAATCTTTAATAAAAATGCAAATTACCCCTGAAAGTGGCAGATACTTCAGTGCTCAGAACAATATCTCCAGCCAGGACCATTCTGCCTGGGAGGAGAGGAGAAACCTGGACAAGCCTTGCAGTGTACAAAATGAGAAAGAAGGACAAGGAAAGAGAGTGCATAAATATATCATCTCTAATATACTGGGATTGCTATAAGAAATTACTTATAAAATATATAGAAAACATTATACTGTTATTCAATTGTTATTTTATATATAGATACACACACACAATGTTACTAAATTATTACATTAAATTATTCTGGATTAGGTATTTGTGTACTTCACTTGTTAATGTCCAGTTAAAATGAGAAGAAAATTAATCCTGCAGAATTACCATGTAAAATAAAATGTTACAGTTTCACTTGTGTTAATGTTACAACAGAAACTAACCAAAGCCAAAGGCTCCTGACACAACACTCATGTAACTGCTACAAGAGTGGAAAAAAATGTCATCCTAGAATGCTGTTATTTACCTTGCCAGCTATAAGCCCTGGGTTTTGTGGGCTGGTACTATTCAAATTTGTTATTTCTTTTTAATTATCATGCCAAGAATAATGTTTTTTCCCTGATAGAACACACTTCTGCCAAGGGAAGGAAGAACTCTTTGTTACATGTATATTTACTTTCTCACACACAGTGAAGATATTTAGGCTCAGCAAAATTCCTAGGAAAGTGTTTCAGAGGACATGCATTTAAAAATCTAGTTTGCTTTGTGGTTTTTACTGGGAAAAGAATATAGCATAAAGGGAATAAAGCATATTGTAAAGGTACTACCTGAAAAATACAAATAGATGGTTCAAAACACAGCTCCATACCAGCCTCTGTGAAGAAAATTAACTCTACTCCA